>JAGDQP010001997.1:26155-111453 GCA_022664845.1 Lepisma saccharinum | reverse complement strand
TTTTTTTTTTTTTTTTTTTTTTTTTAATTCTGACCAGTGAAATTAAATGAAATATTTTCTGCTCAACGAATTGGTTTATCGGCTGGCCCTGTTGTTTACCAGCTGTATGCATAAGTTTTGCCGGTTTTTGTGGTAAACAAAACACGCAATTTTCAAGAGAAATTAATTTAGTTTTATTCAAAATATTGACCATCGGCTTCTACACATTTCGCCCATATTTCAGGTAATTGATGCATACCATGCCAGGAAAACTGCTTGTCTTTTGCGTCTAACCATTCGTCGACCTATTTTCCAACGTCTTCGAAATTGCTGAAGTGCTACTCTGCGAGCGCGTGCCCCATTGATGCGAAGAGGTGATAGTCACATGGCGCCACGTCTGGGGAGTACGGTGGGTGCGGAAGGATATCCCATCCAAGCGATTTGAAGGTGTCTTTCACTGGTTTTGCAGAGTGAGACGGCGCATTGTAGTGTAACACAATCACTTTGCCATGTGTTCGGGCCCATTCGGGTCGTCTTTCGATCAATGCGTGATTTAAATTAATCATTTGTTGGAGATAGCGTTGTGCATTAACGGTTTCGCCGGGCTTCAAGAGTTCATAATACACAATACCGCTCTGGTCCCACCAGACACAAAGCATGGTCTTCTTGCCGAAGCGATTTGGCCTTGGTGTTGAAGGACTGGCTTCGCCAGGTGAAAGCCACGATTTTTTCCGCTTCGGGTTTTCAAAATAAATACATTTTTCGTCACCTGTCACAATTCTATACAAAAAGGATTTTCTTTCGTGGCGTTGAAGCAGCATTTCACAAGTGACTTTGCGATTTTCCATTTGACGTTCATTCAAATCGCGTGGGACCCATTTACCAGTTTATTGATCTTCCCCATTGCTCGTAAACGTCTGCTGATTGTTTCTCGTGACACATTTAATGCTTTTGCCAATTGCTGTTGAGTTTGAGTTGGGTCATCCTCCAATAACACCTGCAATTGCTCGTTTTCGCACTTTTGTGGTCTACCAGAGCGCGCACTGTCTTTCCCATTGAAATCACCACTTTTAAATTGTCGAAACCATTTCTCACATGTTCTAATCGTTGGAGCGTGTTCACCATATGTTTCTACCAGTACACGATGACTTTCAGCAGCCTTTTTCTTTTGATTAAATAAGAAAAGTAATGCGTGCCGCAAATGTTTTTTTTCGGGAACAAACTTCGACATGATCACTGAACGATAAAACAAAGACGCTAGTGTTTGGCGAACTGAACTTGTGTGTGTTTGTAGTTTAATGTCAGACGAACAAAATGATGTATGTGTCAAATGAATACGCTGCGTACTTTTCGCTGGCGCCATCTCTTAGGTAAACCGGAAACTACTTATCCATACACCTGGTATATGTCGTTTATACATAATCTGATATCTGTTGGGCTTAGTGACAATTTACTTCAATCTCATAAAATTGTTTGCGTGCATCAAACCTATTTTATACTTTAACATAATTTCAATCAAAGTGAATTTACTTTTACACAAGTATGACGTGAAGCATGGCATGAGGAGCTTTCATCTATCGTCAGAAATTTAGGGTGTTCACCTGTTCAAAGCTAGCAAATTTCGAATATAACTAAAACGCTTTAATGGCAGATTCACAGCTACATACAATCCTTCTCCCAGTTTTACGGACAATTTAGTTGAACTTTGAAAATAAAGGATTGTATGTTTTATCAATTAAAATTACTAAAACTTTCCGGAAGATATATTTTAATCTGATTACTGAGAGAGATTAGATAATACAAAATCACAAAAAATATTAAGTAGGGAAAGGTAGGTTAATGTAATTGACAAAATGTTAATAGAATCAAATAGGTAATAGAACATACAAGAAATTGTACAAGTGTAGGCTGGGAAAGCAGAATTTTGTCATATTCTGTTCGTGAGACGATTTTCTTCTAGACTGCCTGAACTTTATCATCAGTTTGATGCTTGGACTTTGACGGGATAGATTGAGTGTGAAAAATGTTTGCCACATAAGCCAATGCTACAGCAAATTTTGTCTCAAATTAAGCCACACTCACTCTTACAACCACTCAAGAATTTAAAATGTATCTTTTATTACGTACTGATTTTTTAAAACTGAAGACAATTTTTCGTAACAAAACCTATATTTTTAAACATTTTTATTTTAACTTCACTCTTCTGCTAGTTTGTTTATTTCAAATCTTGTTACTCAATTTTATCCCATTTCTTACTCCAATTGACTTCAAACTTAGTATGTATACGTAGTTCCGATGACAGCACATATTTTTAAACTTACCCCTTACTTCCAGTTCAATACAACCGAGTAGGGGGTAAGAACATTTCATCCCGTCCAATTTCAACCCACTTCCACTACTCCAATCGACTTAAACCTTTGCGGGTGTACGTAGTTCTAACATTACACAATTTGGAAACATCACTTCTTATCTCTACTTAATCCACAACCCAAAGGGTATTAATAATTGCATTTCCTTCCATTTTAACCCACTACTCCAATCGACCCGAAACTTTCCAAATCTACATCATTTTGATGAAAATAAAAATTTGTGGAAAATTTACCAGTCACCCCCACTCAACCCAGGTCCCCAGAGTGTATACAAAAATTTTATTTTCATCAATTTTAATCGTTTTTTGATGCAGGCGTATGTAATTCTGATGAAAATAAAAAAAAAAACATTTGGAAAACTCTCCTCTTAGTCCCCATTCAATCCGTATCCTTTGCAGGTGTACATAGATCTGTTGACGACACAAAATGTAAAACTAGTCCCTCACCCACCAACTCAAGTATATGTTTTACTAGTAGGCTTCACCTATTTTTGCAAACACAAACACTAAAAATTAAACAGTCTGAGCCTGAGAATCCTAAAGCCCATAAGTCAGTTCAAATCAAGACTAAAATATAAAAATATCTTATTCAATAATGTGCTAAAAAGTAAATAATAATGTTTCTTATATGATTTTTAATAAAATCGTAGGGAACCCATAAATAAATTTCGTCCGTCACAGCTAAAATTTATTGATTATCCTTTAACATATGATTGAATTAATTTATTTATGTGCGTCCAACGATTTTATTAAAAGTCACATATGAAATAATTATTTATTACTTTCTAGTATTATTGATCAAGGTGAATAAAATTGTAGAACTTAATTTTTATACATTTTGTTAATAGTTATAAGCGATAGAAATAAAAAGAAATTAATAACTACAACACTAAATTTCTCTCTTATTGCTTATTTTATTGCTATGCCATGCTCACACTTACATGAATTTTGTAGTGGAAGCGATAGTACAGTGAAAGCAGACATAAACCTGGACATACAAAAAAAAATGCTGCTGACCTGTTGCAATAATTATGTAGTACTCCTCACCAAAAAGCATGTACTTCTCACAAAAAGTCCCAAAGAATTCTGCGTCGGGTTTAGGGGTTATGACGTCATCAATATGGCGGCCGTTACAATTTGTAATATAATCTTTAATGACATATGAGATCTCAAAGAATAGAGATGGAAATGTCATTTTTTGTATAAAATTTAAGGGAACTAATTGGAAAATGTGTGCAATGAAGAATGTTATTTATTATTCACCTGAGATGTATTAAGGAAAACTGAAAGAAAGTAGTTTTTGATTATAAGTTTTGAACTTTCTGTATAATTTACTTGTTAATTGTAACATAATATAACATCATGTAACATTAGAATTATTGAAAACTTTACGAGCTTCAAAATGGCATCAGTTTCGTTTCACCATCTTGTATTCTAAGCTAGTAATGTTTTCCTATGTAATATTAGGTATGTTTGTATGCTAGCTCTGAAGCAAACATTCTTGTTATCTCAAACACTTATTCAATACAGTGGCGTTGATACGGGATGTCATCTTCATTTTAGTACTATCAATAATCTGGAAGACATTTATATCCACTAATTCACATTCCCTATATATTTCACACTGTTTGGACGAGTCTTGGAGCCCCAGCTTGCATTCACACTAGCTACAGATTCTCCAATTTGTAGGTGTCTCCCCTTACAACTGTTTTTTGTGTAGTGGATCAACATCCAAGTATGTATTCCGTATGTGCATAGGAGTTAACGTTGTAGCTGTTAGTTTACCGTGCTTGAACACTATGGATTTTTTTATCTTTGTCTGTATGTGGGGGAACTGTTTACACTTTGTGTGCATTATGCGTACTTTAGGTGTAAACCTTCAGCCAAGTATCGGTTGCTATATAGATTAGTCTGTGCGGGTGCATCTGACGCCAAGTAGCAGTTCACGATAAATTCAAAGAAATGGTCGAGAGATGTGCAATTATACACGACAGGACTCTTCGCTTTTGGGCTCTTCAGGTAAGTAAAGAGTTAGATCCGGATAATACTCTACAATTCAAGGCATCTCGTCACTGGCTGTCTAATTTTAAAAAGAGGAACAATATCGTCAGTCGTTCTATCACGCATAGGGTTAGCAAAACGTGGAAATCAAAAGAGGCTGAATTACATCACTTATCTACGACATTTATTACGTCCATGAAAGAACTTATGTTACTAGAAGACCTGAATCTTCGTCAAGTATTTAATGCTGATCAAAGTCGATTTGACAAGGAACTCCATGCATACAGGACTCATAGGACTAAAGGTACGGTGGTTGTAAGAGGTGCATTTGGATCAGTCAGTGCTACTACTCATTCATATATGATCATGCTGGTTATTTCAATGGATGGTGAAATATTGCGTCCGATGTACGTTCTTGTATTCGAATCCAGTGGTCAATTTCCAGGAAATAAGCAAAAAGATCCCGATAACATAGTGTCCCATCCAGGAAAGACTGCAAACAAGAACAAAAGTGATTTAAAAGAGTTTTTTTCTGTATTCTGGAATAGCCTGCCTGCCGATCGTGATAAAGTCTTGCTTTTGCTGGTTTCATGGAGTGCAAATAAGGATGATAACGTATCAAATGAATTATGCCCTAATCATATAACACTGTTCAAACGTTTAATTCCTGGTGGTTGCACTGGTTTCATCCAACCACTTGATGTTTACTTCTTCCGTCCATATAAATCATTTATCAGGTTCATTACTGACACAGTTATCGCTTCCTCGGAAATTAATCTCTGGCATCGGGATAACATTTTACGAATGCAGTCCTTCACTCTCTTCCAACTCAGCGCTTCACGATTTTGTAACACGATCAGGTTTGCGTTTTACAAAAGCGGCTACTTGGATGAGGAGCCCGTGCCGTGAATGTCTCTATTGGATTATTGTTTTGATTCTAATATACGTGACGAGTGTTACAAGACCTCATGTGAGAACATCTCTTTTGTCAAGTGTGCTCATTGTGAGCAAAGTATCTGCTTATCACACGCCTTCATTGACGACTTACATATTGATTGTATCGATGTGTAGTAATTTGTACGTGCCTCTTTCCTTCAAATGAATGGCATTTCAATTCAAACCCATGTTCTTCTGACTTTTGTTCTGCCTTTCGTTGTGACTTGTTTCAATACAATTCGCTTTCTCTTTTAACTTTGACCCGTCAGAACCTTTTTATTTCTGGAGCTCTGCAGTTAGGATTTCACAGGTGTATTATACTCGTCACTAGCTTCAATTTAAGGTATCACTTGGTGAGCAACTCGAGTCTTCACTTCGGGTACTTTACTTGTCAGTTTCTTTGGTAGTGTTCAACTTCTCTGAATTCTGTAATACCACCCTTCATTTGATTAACTTAATGGTTTTCACCTCTTGTTTTCTCTCCACTTGTCTTTCATTTCTTGGGTGTGATCAGAGGTTTTGGTCCTTTAAAAAATACGTTCATGTCTGTCTGTCAGCGCCATTCAATGAATTTACTTGTGGGTCCCAATTTAATTATATTGAGTTCTTTTTAGGCTGTTTGAACTATTCGCTTTTGCATCCTCTAGCAATAAATACTCTTCCCATTTCTTTGAGTCTCTTCCTTAGTTTCTGTCCATTACTTATAATTCTTTTCAGACGTAATCCCCTACTCTTAACTAATGAGTTTTTTTTTAGAGCAGTTGAATGTGCCGAGTCTGCGTGTTAGAATTCATATCTTGTGGTAGATTTATAGTATAGTATACGTCCGTTTGGTCCCTTCCTTATTGTAGCATTCAGGAAGTAAATTTTAATGTCACTTGACTCATGTAAACTCAAGTCTTTCTGCTTTTCATATACATTCTTATGTAGGATTAAATTGCTCTTTCGTCTCTGAAAATATTCCTACGAATCTATGGTCAAGTATAGGTTTCACATGACCTTGATTAGTCAATACTAATCAGCAAATGCGCTTATATGTTTGGCATGTGCCACAGAAACAGATGCTCAGGTAACCGCGCTTTTTCTTTTGAATGAATCTCTTGTTCCAAAAACTAATGTTATTATACATTAGCATTTCTACACTACTCTTCACTAGTGTTAGGGATTTAGTCCCCAACATTTCCTTCTTACAGCCATTTATGTTTGAATTGGTGGTAATTTGAAACTAGTTCTATCTCTCTTGTATTTTCCAAACAGTAAAAAATCTACAGTATATGATGTCTTTTTATCTCCTTTGATTTTTCTGCAGAAGATCATTTATTTATTTGGAAAACAACAGACTAATACCTAATTAAAGTCTTACATTGAAATAATTGCATAATCCATTGCATAATGAAATAATTCAAGTTGTATACATAAAAAAAAACTTTACAATCCCAATCACATAGAACAAAACAGTCATCATAATAGTTTCCGCAAGATAGAGAAAAAAAATGTACAAACCTAATCACACAGACAAAGACATTAACATAATTTTCCCAAGATAAAATTAACATAATAATAATAATAATTTCTCCGTTGCATAAAGCAGAACAAAACATTAATATAGTTACCACAAAATAAAGTTTCAGTTAGTATATTGACATGTATTGAATCAGTCTAGAGCGTATGTCTGTTTTTGCCCTATTGGTGATATCTATTTCGTTATATGTTTCCAAATACTTATTATAAGCAGTACAAGTTCGCCATATGGGAGACTTTAACATAGAATTTGTTCTGGCCTTGTGACAGAAGAAAAACTCATTGTTTCGCATACGAGTTCTAAGTGAGGGAACTTTTATGCAAAAAGCTGCGGTTAAGTCTGTACAATCAACTTCATTATTAAATATATATTTTAGAAAGAAATACAATATCATTTACAATTCTTTTTTTTTTTCAAGGTCAGAAGATCAAAGTTGACTGCCAGTAGCGACGATGAATCAAATTTTGGGTAAAAACCTGTTTGTTTGTACGCTAAGAATCTAAAAATTTTGATTGAATTACCTCAATGGTCCTAGAATATTTACTGCATTGTGCATTCCATATTACAGATGCGTATTCCAATTTAGATCTGACATAATTAAAATACAGTAATTTAAGAACCTGTGGATTATTAAAATCCTTTCCTAATCTGACAATTAATCCTAAGTTTCTGTAGGCTTCATTTCTCATGGTCACAATATGCGTATTAAATGTTAGATGAGAATCAAAGATTACACCCAGATCTTTTACTGAATTGGCACTGTTTATACGAGCACCGTTAATTGCGTATGTGTAGTTATACTTATTTTTAAGCTTTGTGAAAGAGATAGTCTTGCATTTATTAACATTTATAACAGAATTGCTTTTTCACACCACTTAGCAACATTGATTAAGTCACACTGAAGTTTATCACAGTCTTCAATGGAGGATATTTCCAAATATAATTTTAGGTCATAAGCAAATAGCAGTTTTTTAGAGTTCATAATACAATGTGGTAAGTCATTAATGAATATAAGAAATAGAAAAGGTCCTAAATTTGAACCTTGGGGAACACCTGATCGAACTTCATATTGTTTTGAAATAAGCTCTTTGTAAATAACAGATTGTTTACGATTTTTTAAGTATGAGGCAATGAAAGTTAGCGAGAGTTCAGTAAAGTTAAAGTAACTGAGCTAAAATCACGAGAAAATGTTTTAAGTATTGGTCCAAATTTCTTTTTGGACTGTTGGAATCCGATACTATTGGTCTCACTGCCGGTAGATCATATTCCGGTCGTGGTTGTTTGTGAACCTTAGTTATGAAATAAAACCTCACCATTTCACATTGGTCCAGAATCACTCAAAACCTGGCCAAAACCCCAAAATCCAAAGTCGGCAAAAAGAACCGAGACAGGTCTAGTATCAAACAATAGTATCAAATATCTATTGAGAATGATATAGAACGGTGCGAAAATCAGTTCCTTTAGTCCGTGACCTCCCACACAAATTTGCATTACAGTGAAGTTGCTAAAAAGCAAAGTATTGATAGTTTCCTGGTAGCTTATAGTATTCACATAATTAATTAAAAATGGTCTGCGAAGTTGATTGCGTGTGCAACAGGGTGTAATGTCAGTAGGTGATAAACGAAAAGTCTATGTGTGTTTAACTTTCTCGTAAAGTTATAAGTTGCCTGAAAAGCTATGAAACTAAGGTTTTGTTTTCAGAACATAGATGAACACTTCCTTTGAAAGCAAAGTTTGCTAATTGTTGCTATTCTCTATTTAAATGAAAAACTTCGTTACTGAGTGTTAGGTAATTTGAACGTAAATTTGGGAGTATTATTAATAATGCATCAGCTTTCTCTATTCTTTTTGCAGATATGTCTTACAAAATGACAAGAAGAACTCTGTACTAAGTCCTACGGAATGTGAAGGGCAGCAAGGTCGGAAAAAATAAAGCGTCTGATGGAATTTCTAATAAGTCGTCGACATTAGCATACGGGAAGCAGCAAGTAGCAGAAATGTATTATCAACTTTTCCGAAACGTGCAGAAATATAAAAGATTAATACAGTTTTCGAAAAGGATAATACACAATGGTTGGATGGTGAAGTTGTTTTGAATACACAGAAGTGTAACAAACCATCATCAATAACTTCAAGAACTACGCCGACTGGCGCCAGACCTCAGATCCGGAAGAAGTTCGCACACAAAGCAAGGTAAGACCCAAGATTTCAGGCCTGCTGAGTCAAGTGTTAGCCTGACTTCACCGTCCAACCATAGTGTGTTATCCTTCTTGAAAACGTATATATTTATTTTACATTTCTCCACTTTGCGGATAAGTTGATAACACAATTCTGCTACTTGCTGCTTCGGGTTTGCATCTAACGTCGACGACCTTTCGCTGTGGAGAAATTGCATCAGATACTTTGTTTTGCTGTCCTTGCTACCCTTCACATTCCGTAGGACTTGGTACAGAGTTCTTCTTGTCGTTTTGTAAGACATATCTGCAAAAAGAGTAGAGGAAGTTGATGCATTAATAAAAATACTCCCAAATTTACATTCAAATTACGTAACGTACAGTAACGAACCTTTTAATTTAAACAAAGAGGAGCAACAATTAGCAAAATTTGCTTCTGATTTATAATAAAGAAAATGTTAATGTATGTTTTTAAAACATGACCTTAGTTTCATAGCGTTTCAGGCGAATTTACGAGAAATTTAGACACACATAAAATATACTTGTCGTTTATCACCTACTGGCATTACATCCTGCACACGCAACCAACTTCGCAGACCATTTTTAATTAACTAGGGAATACTGTAAGCTACCGAAAAGCTGTCAATACATTGCTTTCTTGCAGTATGATATTGCACTTCTTTCTACTACAAATGTTCAACTTTCGACAGTCATCTTTTTTTCTTTTTTTCTTCAAAAAATTGAATTTTAGTAACTTCACTGCAATGCAAACTTGCGTTGGAGATCACGGACTAAAGGGGCTGATTTTCTCACCGTTCAATATCTTTCTCAATAGATAAAGCCTTTGTATTTGATACTAGACTTGTCTCGGTTCTGTCTGCCGACTTTTTTTGGTGGAGGTTTGGCCAGGTTTTGAGTGTTTCTGGACAACTGTGCAGTTGTGGATTCAGGTTAAGTTGGTTTTCAAAGTAGATTGATTCTCTTCCATTATTCTATGTATCTTTCTTGTAATGTTGGTGGACCTCTCTGAAAGTTATATTGAACACCATAAAAGAATAGTCAGACTTATACCTTTTAATCTTGGTATAACTGAATTGACAGTTGAAAGAAAGAAAAATATCCAAAAATATGTTTTCTGGAAAATTAACAAAACCCGTATAACATGTTTCATATTTTTCTAAAACAATGTGTTTACTAAATATTCAGAACATTATTCTGATCCTTGCGTACTATCATTTAGATAATACCGCAGTTTATCATATTACCAGGTGCGTAAATATGAAACCGGAATTTATGTACAGAAAAGACACAGTGATTGGATGACAATGCTAAGAACTATTTTATTCGAACTATTGGCCATCGCTAGTGATATATTTCTGCCATCGTTCCGGCAATGTGTGGATGCCAGACCAAAAAACTGTGCCTCTTGTGCTGAAAACCAGTCACCAAGCCATTTTCGTAAGATGTGAAGCGCTGGTCAGCAAGTACGTGTCCCATGGATGCAAATAAGTAAAAATCGGAAGGCGTCAAGTCTGGTGAGTAAGCTGCATGCGGAAGGATTTGCCATCCAAACGTCGCAATCGTTTACTTGACCGGTTTTACTGTGTGGGAGGGTGCATTATCGTGAAGCACAATCACTTTATGTTGTCTTTGGTCATATTATGGTCGTTTTTCATGCAAAGCTTGATGCAAATCAATCATTTGTTGCCGTTAACGTTGGGTATTAACGGTTTCGCCAGGTTTCAGCAGTTCGTAATAGATCACTCCCTTCTGATCCCATCAAACACAAAGCATTGTCTTCCGTCCATAGCGATTTGGTCTTGCAGTCGATGTCGCCGGTTCTTCTGGAGTTACCCACGATCTTTTACGCTTAGGATTCTCGAAATGGATCCACTTTTCGTCACCAGTCACAATATGATGGAGACATGATTTTCTTTTGTACCTGGCGAGCAGAATTTCGCAAGTGGTTTTTCGGTTTTCCTGCTGTCGTTCAGTCAATGCATGTGGAACCCATTTTCCCACCTTCTGAATCTTGCCCATGGCTATTAAACGTATGGAAACTGCTTCTCGTGTCACATTTAATTGATCCGCGAGTTGTTGTTGCGTTTGAGTGTCATCCTCATCCAACAAAGCTGGCAATTCGCTGTCTGCAAACTTTTTTGGTAGTCTTCAACGTTCTTCATTTCTCACGTCAAAATCGACACTTTTAAATTTTGTAAACCACACATAGCACTGTGACTTACCAAGAGCATGATCACCGTAAGCTTCTACAAGCATGCTATGTGATTCTGCAGCAGTGTTTTTTTTTTCAAAAGATAACAAAAAATCATTGTTGTCCGCACATAGTAGTTTGTAGGTACAAATTGCGCCATGTTCAACGCTATTAAACACTACACTATGACATGAAACTTGTCTGGTTGTGAGTCTCAAATCGTTATCAGCAGTCAAAACAAGGCATTGGTGCAAGTACGCAGTTTTACGGTAACCACAGTGACAGCTAACGCCGTCTATGCACAAATTCCGGTTTCATATTTACACACCTGGTACAGAACTGAATGAAAAACTGGCTAGAGACGTTAAGCAAAAACTCAATAAATATTTAAAGGATTTTATTCACAAATACATTACGGAAGAAACAAATGTTGTAAAGAATGATTTCATCTCCTTCGTATCTTAATAAATTCGCTGGTATGGATCATGAAACCCAATGGAGAGATGAAGACATAAAGCTGATGTTACTATTGTTTAGAGTCAGTTGGTTTATTTAAAAACTAACCCCACAAACATTCTTGGGACGAGAGTCATTATTCTTCATCAGCTGCAGTTGTGGTAGGAAAGGTATGTAGGAGGTTGTAGAAGCATATCTTCTTTGTAGGTATTTAGGTGTTGCTCTACACATTGTCGATTTTTTTTCGTTTATGGGTATTTTCCTATGTATGCAGGCTCTGTGGAAAGAGTTATTGCATCCAGTACCTGTGGTTTCACAAGGACCAATATCTTCTTCAAAGAACCATCACTGAACTTAAAGCTATTACACAACCCTTCACAGAGGATGAATATTGAAAGTGCCGATGTTTAGAAATACAAAGATTCGAACGTGTGTCAATGTTCTGTGATAATCATTTAAAAATTACCACCAAGCCTTACAGTGTAGGATTTGTTCAGAAGACACCTTCACAAAATATTATGATGTTCGTCCCTTACTTATCAACTCAAAGGCGTGAGCAGGATGTATTGAGAAGTGATGCCCGTTGAAAGGTACACTGAAGTGCCAAAAGTCATGGGATACCTAATAAAGTATGGGACACTTCGAGTATGGCAAAGTGCAGCAACTGAACATGGCAGGAACGCGACGAGTAGCTGGTAGTCCGTTGGAGGGTTGTGTAGTCATGCAGTCTCGATTAACGTCCACAATTCGGCGGTTGTTGCAGGTTAAAGATTATGGGTACAAATCGACCATACTATGATATCCCACATGTGCTCGATAGACTTCATGTTCGGCGATCTACAGGGCTAAATCATGTGTTGCAAGTTGCCAGATTGTTCCTACACCAATCGCGTATTATTGCGGCCCGGTGCCATGGCGCATTGCCATCATGAAAAATCCCATTTTTCGTGGGGTACACAAAGTCCATAAAGCAGATGAAAAATGCTGATCAGACAATGTCTCGTTCAAGCGAAACAGAGAATAAAAACTATGCCACGTAAACACGCCCCACACCATGACGTAGCTACCACCAGCTTGCACAGTGCCTTGTTGACAACTTAGGTCCATGGCCTGATGGAGTCTGCACCACACTCGAACCCTACCGCCTGCGCATACTAATTGGAAACATGACTCATCTGACCACGCTATTCGTTGACAGTCTTCTAAGGCTCAATTCATGTGTTGCCGAGCACATGTGAGTCGCTGCCGTTCATGGGCAACGATTAATAGCGGCACAAGTTTTGGTCTTCGGCTGCCATACTAGTAGGGTGGCGACACTTGGGCGTGTTTAGGCACCTTTGGCTCAACGGTTGCAACCAGATTTAGTTACTTTTATAACTAGATTTAGTTACTTTTTATTCTCTTTTGTGACCCTTGTTTTTAATTGTAAAAAGCAGTAGTATTATTTTGTAAAAGAGTATGAGCCCTTTTTTCGAACCCCTATATATCATGACATAAAAGGTAATGAAAACATTTTTCATCCCATCTTTCGCACCCCCTATTTAACATCGAATCTAATCCACATTATAAAAGATTACGGGCTATTTTACGATGCCTTAAGCACGGCACCCCGACCTAACTCACAAAATACACTTGGTGGGTCGTTTCGAATTAAATCAGAATTTAATCTATTTCATAAAATACTACGAGCTCTATTATAACACCCTGAAGCCTGTGTTCGAGCTATGACCCTTGTTTTTAACCGTAAAAAGTAGTATTATTTTGTAAGACCTCTTTTTAACCCTTTTATTTAATAAAAGAGTATGGTATTTTTCAACCCCTATTTAACACAGCACAGATGTTACATGGCGTACAGCAATGAATAACCTATCATAGCAGAGATTCCATAAAAGATTACGAAGCTTTTTTCCAACCCTAAAAAACATTACAGAGGCTACGGTCTACATATTTTCCAAACCCCTATTTAACATAGCAAAGCTTACCCTACATAATACACCAGTGCACAATAGCAGAGATTTCATAAAAGAGCACGGCACCCCGAACTAACCCACAGAATACACCATACCCTCGTGGTAGTGGGGCATTCCTAATAGGGCATATTGAAATTTATAAAAGAGTACAAGCTGTTTTTGGCCCCCTCCTTTCCGGTTTTCACCTTTCCATACTAGGACGATTGCAAGTAGTCTATTTTCCTGTGCTATAGGGCCTAATGGTTCCTAATGGCCAAACTTTTGTTGAAACTTGATCAAAATTTGGATTTAGGTAGAATATGATGAGAGCGACAAGGCGTTTATAAGGGGAGATTTTTCGATGTATTTTTGCGATATTTTGAGCCGTTTTCGAGATATGGGGCCCAATGGTTCCTAATGGCCAAACTTTTGTTGAAACTTCACCAAACTTTGTATTTAGGTGAATTATAATGAGAAACGATAAAGGGTTTATAAGGGGAGATTTTTCATGTTGTTTTTGTAATATTGGGGCCAAATGGTTCAGAATTACCAAAATTGTTTTGGAACTTGACCAAACTTTAATTTTAGGTAGATTATGATGAAAAACCACAAGGGGTTTATAAGGGGAGAATTTTTTATTTATTTTCACAGTAATATATATTTTAGTGTGCTAATGTCAAATTTGAAGTTAGTTTACTAGCTTCGCCCATCCCGGTCGTAGATTAATGAAACTTATAACGCAATTTATTTTAGTCACGGGAATGCTAAATATGAAAACTGCATGTTTCTACCTGTTGCCGTTTTCGAGATACGGCGGTTTGAATTTTTCGAATTTTGCTCTTTTGGGCTATGAAAACCTCAAATTATGTTATTTTGTTCACGGTGATGCCGAATGTGACATTTGCTTCTCTCTAGCTATTGTTGCTTCTAAGATGTGACGGTTCGAATTTTGTTGAATTTTCGAATTTTAGACGCAGAATTTAGAAACTCGCAGGTTATATGTTATTTGGGTCCGTGATTCCGAATGTGACATTTGCTTCTCTCTACCTATTGTAGCTTCCAAGATATGACGGTTCGAATTTTGTCGATTTTTAAATTTTAGACGCAGAATTTACAAACTCGCAGATTATATGCTATTTGGGTCGGTGATGCCAAATGTGAAATTTTCTTCTCTCTAATCAGTGTCACTTCCAAGATATGGTGGTTTGAATTTGTCGAATTTTCGAATTTTAGACGCAGAATTGAGAAACCCACAATTTATATATTATTTGGGTCGCTAATGCAAAATGTGAAATTTGCTTCTCTCTACCTATTGTCGCTTCCAAAATATACTGGTTTGAATTTGTCGAATTTTGACATTTTAAACGCAAAAATAAGAATCTCGCAAGTTATATGTTATTTGGTTCGCTAATGCAGAATGTCAAATTTGTATTTTTCTACCACCTACCCTTTCCATAATATAGCGGTTTGAATTTTTAATTTTTACACGCAAAATTGAGAAACTCGCATTTTATATGTTATTCGTGTCGGCAATGCAAAATGTGACATTTGCTTCTTTCCAGCTATTGTCGCTTCCAAATTATGGCGGTTAGAATTAAGAAATTCGCAAATTATATGTTATTCGTGTCGATAATGCAGAATGTGAAATTTGCTTTATGAAAGCCTTATAGGAGACGGAGAACTGCAAAATTGCTTATTTATATAGGCCTAATACGATATTTAAAACCAAAATTGCATTTGTTGCTGTATGTCCTCGGAGGCATTGCATTCAATAAAAGACTATTTGCACTCAAGTGACTCTACGGGGATCAAAACCGATATTGAATTTGGTAAAGAATAAAGACAACGTGCACATAGCGGGGCTTTCACTTGTTCGCGCGAGGGACTATTTTCATAATAACAACATGCACAAAACCATAAATTCGTGTATTATTTCGCTGTTGTCACCAAGTTGCAGGAAAGTGGGTTAATTGTAATAATTACTATATTCACATGTATATAGGTAAAATTAATACAAAACTCGCATTTTTCCAGCAAATACTCACCCTCTATTACACACAAGAAATAATATTTTCTTTGTTCTTTGATGACGAGTACAAGTTTGGTATATAATTCTCTAAATTATACAAAAATTGAAAATTACAGACCCGCTGTGGTGAAATTCCACGCTATCTCCTCAAATTGTACTAAATTTTTTTCTTTCGTTTGCTAGGAGTATACGAGTTGGTTCGAATTTGTCAAATTTTCCCCTTTTCGCCTCAGAATAATGAGAAACTCGCAAAACTTCTCTCGTACTCGCAATATGGCTGTTATGGTCGGTGAATCAAAAATTACACAGGGTTTTCACTTTAACTAAACTCGTCTGGCGCTAGAACTTGTAGTGAATGCGTCTATTATTCGGTCCCTGTAGTATTCGTATAAATATGGGGTTTATTACCTTCGAATGGTATTTCGCTAAATGGGTAGAATTCGCCTTAATATTAGATATTTGCTGCTTTAATTGGCTAAATAAAGCATTCCAATCCGTTTTTGAGGGTAGTTTGTGCTTTTGTTACTTCGAAGGGTCATATTTTGCTATGAACGAGACATTTTAGCATGTAATTCAGGTAGGAAAGAATTAATTGGAGAATTTATTGGTAAAAAGTGTTCGTAAGTTGGTGTTTGCTATTAAGAAAAGAGACATTGTTTAAGTAAAGAGCTCGTATTTGGCGAAAGAGACATCAGAACATAATTTTTGCGCTGTTATTGAAATTTCAACATAGTCGTATTGGAAAGAGCTTTCTCGGGAAGGAGCTTGTACAAGTGTATATTAAATGTCGGTATTTCAAGCTTTGCGACCATATGAAGTACTTGTAACATGTATTTCCATACTCCCGACTACTTCGAAATACCTTCAGCATGATTTACCCTCTGAAATGTAATTCGGTAGAAAGACAAGCAGTGTTTGAAGTACTTTGAATAAAACGAATGCTAGAAAGGACTGAAGACTACTTGAAAAGCAAACTGGCAAAAAACCGACATATTGGGCTCCATAAAAAACATGCCCCCACTCTCACAAGACCATACAATAGGTAATAATTGGTGGACGACGCCAATAAATTGCACAGAGAAAACTGAATTGGGACTTACAAGGGAACATTACGAAGCAAGTTCCGGGGATTTTCGCCGGACTGGTTACGAAAGAGAGGAGACAGGGTAGGAAGTCAGAATGTGAGATTATTTTTTTTTATCGGAGCAGGAGTGTGAGAGGCAGGAGAACGGGTTAACTGGTGCTTCGGTCCAGTAAAACTGTACCCGTTTTCTTTTGCCAGTTTCTCATAAACGAAAGCAGAGAATGAAGTGTAACTTACTATGATTATAGGTAATGCTGTTCTACACTAGAAGCGACTTGTGTGAAGCACCGTCAGTGTTGTCAGCTGTAGACATTCGCAGTGTTGCCAGAATATTAAAAGACCGAAAATATCGGTGAAGGCAAGGACTATAACGATGAAGTCAACGTCATTTATTGACAAAGTATAGTTTATTATAGTGCTGTGTACTACTTCGCCAATACTATTATAATAAGCACAAAAAGAAAGCAAAATAACACAAAACAGCAATGATGCGAATTACAAATGAAATCAAGATATTAGTTGAAAATATATGATAATTGGTCATCAAATGCTGTTGAGTCCATTGTTATAGGAACTCACTCTTCTCTCTTACCTTTTTCAGTGGACATGTACGCTGAAACGAAGTTCTTTCCTACTTTCTTGCTTTCACCTTCCCTTTCTTATGTCTATAAAAATATTTATGGGATGAAATATTACAATTCTTGTGGAGTGCTGATAAACCTGTTGTTCATTTTTATAGGGATTCTAATGTTTTCTTTTATTTGTCGTTTCAGAATGAATCCGAAAGTGGTCATTCGCCTGCTGGTTCAGAAATTTGGCACATTTGATGACGCGCCATTAATTGCAGATCGGGAAATGTTCGACCAGATATGTGCCGAGTTATTGGATGAACGAGTGATCGTTGAGCGGTATGAATCTCTGACATATGAGGACGCTTCACACCTGGATGTTGACTCAACTGATCGTGAGTATGGTGATGAGGATATCGACATGACATCGCAAGCCATATCAACGCAACATGTGCCGGAAGTGTCGGATGAAGAAGAAACACCGTCATCTCAAGGCAGTAGCTCATCGTATGTTCCGTCAGCGGAAAGAAAGAAGAAAGGAGTCAGCGAACTGTCAGAAGAATACAAAGAACGGGCATTCCAGTACTAGACAAGCACAGTTGGATGAAAGAGGTCTCTGGCATCTGTTCGATCCAAGTTTTCAAAGATCAAATCGATTGGCGTGCTGCAGAACTATGAACGATCGCGAGAAAAGATGACGTCGCGCGTGAAGATGAGTACTATAAACACCAGAGTGTTTTAGCACTTCAAAGAAATGTCTGCATGCAATGCCATAATTCACGACAGAACAATCTGATAGTGGGCATTGCAAATCAAACGGCAGGTTGATCCAGATGATAAACTGAATTTCAAGGCATCAGATTCATGGATTTACAAGTTTAAGAAAAGAACAGGATCGTTTCGCGATCACTTACTTATAAAGTGTCAAAGACCTGCGTCTCAAAAGAGGAGGCTATACAGCGGAAATCAGATGAATTCGTCAGAAAATGAAATCCTTGTTCATCGAACGACATTTGGTTCCCAAACAGATCCTGAACACAGATCAAAGTCGTTTCGAGAAAGAAATGCATTCAGGACGATCACTTCGACCAATGGGCATTAAACGAGTATATGCAACTGTAGGATCTACGTCGGCACCGACGTACTCATACATGATAATGCCTGTCTCAATGGACGGAGATCTACATTTTCCGATGTACATGCTTTATGCAGAATCCAGCCGGAAATTTCCTCAAAGCAAACCAGCTTATCCATAAAATATTATGTCTTATGCTTCTGGTTCTACTAACATGAAGAAAGAAGATCAGAAGATAATGCTGAATAATGTATTCTGGCCAAGTGTGTCTACTTTATACGAAGAGCCCATGCTTCTATTTCTTGATTTGTGGTCAGCCAATACGGATGAAGTGTTAATCAAATCAACAATTCCAGAAAGCATTAGTGAATTTGAATGGTATTTGATTCCACCAGGATGCACAGGACTCATTCAGCCACTGGATGTCTATTTCTTCCGCCCGTATAAAGCATTTGTTAAGTTCGTGACTGATGCCATTATCGCGACCGAAGAGTTCAACATCTGGCATCGGGACAACTTCATTCGTCTCCAATCCTTCATTCATTATCAGTTTTCGTCACCAATGTTTCGAAACATGATCAAGTATGCATGGTACAAGTCAGGATATCTGGACGAAGAACCGAAACCATTCAGTCCCCGAAACAGTACTGCTGTGACACTGTTGGCTCTGAAGTTTGTTCATCAGATCAGTGCTGTGCTTTTTCATTCATGAGATGTGCTCATTGTAACAACACATTTTGTCTGAATCATCTACTCATTGACAGTCTGCATATAAATTGTACTTAACTCGAATTTCCTGATGACTGTTTCCGGATTCCTGGTGAATTCGCTTATTACCACTGAAATCAAAATAGTATTGGCGAAGTAGTAAGCAGCACTATAATAAACTATACTTTGTCAGTAAATGACGTTGACATCATCGTTATAGTCCTTGCCTTCACTAATATTTTCGGTCTTTTAATATTCTGGCAACACTGCGAATGTCTACAGCTGACAACACTGACGGTGCTTCACACTAGTCGCTTCTAGTGTAGAACAGCATTACCTATATTCATGGTAAGTTACACTTCATCCTCTGCTTTCGTTTATGAGAAACTGGCAAAAGAAAACGGGTACACTTTTACTGGACCGAAGCACCAGTTAACCCGTTCTCCTGCCTCTCACACTCCTGCTCCGATAAAAAAAAAATAATCTCACATTCTGACTTCCTACCCTGTCTCCTCTCTTTTGTAACCAGTCCGGTGAAAATCCCCGGAACTTGGTTCGTAAGGTTCCCTTGTTAGTTTCCTGCAAGTGAACAGTGAAACAATGGCTATCTGTGGGTGTACTTTTGCAAAGGGGGCCGTTGAGTGTGTTAGTGGCATGTCTTTAAGACTGTTTTCTACTTCTGCCAGAGCTAGAAGTTTACTGTTGGTGCTTATGGACAGAAAATGGATACCGAATATCTTCATTTTCTAAGGATCTGGATATCTTTAATAGAAAAGAAAAGTTTTGGAGCATTCTTCAGTAGTTTATGAACGAGTTGAAATACTTAGAATGTACATTTGCCTCCTAGTTTTTTAGAAATAAATTATTAAAAAATAAATAAAATTATTATTTTTCTCCAAATTACAACTTTGCAACCACTTACGCTAGAAAGACCATTTTTTTGTTTTATTGCTTGTGAAGTAACGATTCTAATCATTTTAAGTGCAATCATATCTGATACACCAATAAAAAAATAGTATTTTTATATAGCTATTCCAGTCCACCTGTCAAAGGTTTGATGAGGGTAAGCCAGCCGCGCCCCGCTCTTGTCTTCGCTTTTGGTCCGAGTGAAAAAAGAAAGGAGGGGACTACACAAATCCCCTCTTTATTCAGCTTCTACAACAGGTGCCGACGCGAATGTAAACATGCTGTTTTAGAAAACAGCACATACCTGAAAAATTTTATGTAGTGAAGGTGAGATATGAGAATTTTGTAACAGTATAGCAACACATATTTGGAATGGGGTGATATTTGGAAGAGTTGCAAGGTCTATTGTGTGGTTTCCTGAAAAAAAAAAAAACTCTAATTTAGTTTAAAGTTATATGAAACTCTCTTTATCTAATTTATATATAAAAATAAATCCTAACGTTACTTTTACTCTCACTAACGAACAACTTACTGGCTGTGTTTATCAATATTCATGTGCTTAATATAGGCTGCAGCCGCAACAGATATATCTATAGAGAAGTTCTGCCTTTTTATTCTTGGAAAAACTGTGAGTAGAGGAGGCATGTAAACAGAAGTACTATTGCATGTCACAAGGCCTGAAACCCTGGAATAACCTATAACTTTGACCCTAAAACTGGCAGGTCCTTTCAAATCGCTTTGTATTCTCCATTTGTGTCCCTCCTAGATTTTAGTAACTACGAGTCTGACAGAGATGATTTTTATACCGTTGGATTCGTCATGGTCTGCAATGGTGAGGAAAGCTATGAATGTGACTAGAACTGGCAAGTCTTTCGAATCGCTTAGTACGCGTACTAGATCTCAGTAGCCACAAGTTCGACAGAGATAAGCCATACACCGTTGGATTAGTCATGGACACCGGTGGGAAAATCTATGAATTTGACTAACTGGCAGGCCCCGGCATTCGCTTAGTAAACTCCATTTGTTCCTATGACTTTGAAGTTTTCTGGGGGGATATGTTATAAGTCGAATTTATACGGTGGCGCTTTGGTTTTATTTATAATAAAACTATTACTTAGTTTTTTAGATTATTAGGCTAGGAATTGTTAGATTACAATGTACGTTTGACTTCAGTGGATGGAAAATACAACTATTTTTAATTGAGTAAAATCTTTCACTACTCCTTCCCTGCAAGACAATTATACAGAGAAAATGACTGACCTAAATTACTTCTGATAGCTACCTGATAGGCAGGTAGACAAACATTCTAAATTATATCTTCGAATTAAAAAAAAATCATCTACCATAACTTTGCCATGGTTATTATGAGAGAAATTAAACAGGCGTTGGAAAGAAGGTAATTACTTGTTTTAAGAATAAGAGTACAAAGCCAGGGAGGGACAAATGGTCCTATTAGCTATACTTAGTAGCTCCCATACATAACAACCCTTTATGTGTTGAAAAAAAAACATCAGAAAGTAATGCGTCCCTCGAAAAAAAAAAGCAATTATTACTGACCTATTTTTACGACTAGGCTATTGTAAAAGTCTGTATAACTCAGCTCACTTTTAAGTCTATCTTATGTGGACAACGTTAGCCTTAGACATTAGCCCCGTATACAGGATGTGAACATTAGCCTTAAACACATCCTGTATACGGGGTAGTTCTCAACCTTCGTACCAGGGTTTTAATTCGGCTCCTACTGCACATATGGTAGAGCTTTGCAATAAAACAAAAATTTACATATCAAAGTGCATGTGCAGAATCACATGATGATGTTGCAGCAAGCAGTGGCATCCCGGGAATACATCTACGGGAGGCAACTTCAAAATTTTAAATAGAAACTGGGGTTGATTTTGCTCCCTTTGCAATAAGCCCGACATTTTAAATCACTTTTAGAGGAACAAAAGCTTTTGAGTCTTGGCCCGGGACAGATCAAAATGAATTTATAATTTCTTCAAAAATTCGGTTAAACATTTTTAATTTAATCAAGAAGTAAGAGAAAATAATGAAAAATAATTGGATTCCTTATCCTAACATTAACAAACATAACTGCCACAACACAAGAAAAATTTAGGGGTAGCGTGTCTGCCAACCAAGCGGCATTGGGTATGTGGAGCGTACGAACCCTGCTCCGGCCGGCCATCCTGATTGAGGTTTTCCTTAGTCTCAACAGGCGAATGCTGGGATGGTACCTTCTGTAAGGCTAGGGTCTCTGCCTTTGCACTAGGGATGTCAATCCGCTCGGCTCGAGCGGCGAGTCTAACCTAGTCGTAGCGTGAGTCTCTCTGAGCAACGACTCGAGCAGTTGTAAGTACCGACTCGACTCGACTCGTGCAGTTCTGATTACCGACTCGAGCAGCTACTGAGCGCCGACTCGACAGGAGCACATAGTGAGCGCCGACTCGACTCGAGCACATAGTGAGCGCCGACTCGACTCGAATCGAGCGAGTCGACATTGAAATAACTAAAATAACTTTTTAAAGACATTATTTTCTTAATAAATTCGTACTAAGAAGGAAAAATAATTTTTTTTGCTTATGTATGACTAAAAAGAAAAGAATGGGGCGCGTCATTTCACGAATTTATGAAGCGACAGTATATGAGAGCGCACTCATGCTTTTCTTTTTAGGTATGCATAAACATTTTTTCCCCTTTTTAGTACGAATTGATTAAGAAAAGAATGTCTTTAAAACTTTTTTATTACTTTTTTATGTTAATTTAGTTTCACTATTTGTTTTTTTCTTTCCTACTATCTTTAGAAACACTGATAGTAGAAAGCATGATAGTCGATGTGAAGTTAGTTTATTGATCTTCTTGGCAACGTAATTTGTTGTTCTAAGTTTTCTCTAATAACTGAACAAGTAGAAGACCGAGATAGCTGTGTATAAATTATGAGGTAAGATAACTTTGCATTACTATGGAATCGTCCACTGACTCCTTTTCGGACTGTTATTTCAATCCGCTCGGCTCGAGCGGCGAGTCTAACGCTCGAGTCGAGTCGTCGCTCGAGCTCGACTCACTGTAACCGAGTCACAGTGTAAGTCTCTCCGAGCAGCGACTCGGCTCGACTCGAGCACATAGTGAGCGCCAACACGGCTCGACTCGAACATATAGTGGGCTGCGACTCGACTCGACTCGAGCATATAGTGGGCTCCGACTCGACTCGACTCGAGCATATAGTGGGCTCCGACTCGACTCGACTCGAGCAGTTCTGAGTACCGACTCGAGCAGCTACTGAGCGCCGACTCGACTCAACTCGAGCACAAGGTGAGCACCG
Source organism: Lepisma saccharinum (assembly GCA_022664845.1). Lineage (NCBI taxonomy): Eukaryota > Metazoa > Arthropoda > Insecta > Zygentoma > Lepismatidae > Lepisma > Lepisma saccharinum. The sequence continues at coordinate 88,166 of JAGDQP010001997.1, read as the reverse complement.
ACTCGACTCGACTCTAGCAGTTGTGACCACTGACTCGACTTGACTCGAGTAGGTACTGAGCGCCGACGTGACTCGAGTCGAGCAAGTCGTTGACATTCCTACTTTGCACACATTGTGCTTCCCCTACCCCAGCTTGAACCTTAGATGCCTAAAGTCCATAAATAAATGCTTGAACACAAAGAAAATGAAGTATTTACTCATTATTTTTTCTTGTCTCTTGTCACTTTTCAATGTTTTAAAAATGTAAATAATAATGGTTTTGATGAATCATGTTGATCATTAATCAATTTAATAAGAACGCTAGACTTGTGTATTAGAGGTTTGCACGGGCTCGGGCCATAAATTGCCAGAACTTCTAGTGTTTTTGTTTGGCCTGGGCTTATTATGATTATATTTTTCCCAACTGGGCCAGGGCAAGAACTGTATGTTTGCGCCAGGGCAAGAACTGTATGCCAGGCCCAGGACAAGAACTGTATGCAAGGGCCAGGGCAAGAACTGTATGCCAGGGCCAGGGCAAGAACTGTATGCAAGGGCCAGGGCAAGAACTGTATGCCAGGGCCAGTGCAAGAAATGATGTTCAATCTCAGGCCTGAGTTTAGTTTAAAGTTAATTACAAACTCTCTTTATCTGATTTGTATAAGAAATGTCCTAACGTTACTTTTATTCTCACTAACGAACATCACTGTCTGTGTTTATACTAGTTGTAGCCGCAGCAGATGTACCTATAGAGAAGTTCTGCCTTTTTATTCTTGGAAAAACTGTCAATAGAGGAGGCATGTAAACAGAGGAACTATTGCATGTCACACGGCCTGAAACCCTGGAATAACATATAACTTTGACCCTAAAACTGGCAGATCCTTTCCAGTCGCTTTGTATTCTCCATTTGCGCCCCTCCTAGATCTTAGTAACTACAAATCCGACAGAGATTATTTATACACAGCTGGATTCGTCATGGTCTACAATGGTAAGGAAAACTATGGATGTGACTCTAAAACTAGCAGGTCCTTTTGAATCTCTTAGTATTTTCCATTTGTGACCCTACTATATCTCAGTAGCCACAAGTTCTACAGAAATAAACCATACACCGTTGGATTAGTAATGGACACTGGTGGGAAAATCTATGACTGACTAAAACTAGCAGGCCACGGCATTTGCTTAGTAATCTCCATTTGTTTCTATCACTTTGAGTTTTTTTAAAAAAATACGTAATAATTCGAATTTATACGAGGGAGCTTTCGTTTTGTTTATAATAAAACCATTACTTAATATTTTACGTTATTCGGCTAGGAATTGTTAGGTTACAATCTACCTTTGATTTCAATGGATGGAAAATACTATTTTTAAGTTCCTTAGAAAATGAAGATATTCGGTATCCATTTTCTGTCCATAAGCACCAATAGTAAATTTTCTAGCGCTGAGAGAAGTAGAAGACCCCGTCAAGAGTACTTTTACGATATTTCTTTGACTCTAGCCATCACCAAGTTTTGGTAGTCTGGTATTTTAATAGGAATCTTATCACAGTTACATTTTCTCGGACGTGGTGTGATATGTTTTTGTAAAGATTAGAACGGTGACCATGAGAAAATTCATTTCATTTAGACATTCAGTTTTGCTAAACACACATTTGCACTCAAATGTCCGATTGCACTACTGGGACACAAAAGGTAATTTAATTCAAGCTTTTTGGGGGGGAATAAAACCTTTTGTTTCTCTTACACATGTGGGCTACGTACGAACATACCAAACAGTATATGAACAAGGCCAGAAGCTGGTTCCTAGTAAGGGCTAATCCAAAAGAGAATAAAAGAAAAATACTGTGTAGTTTACCATAATCTGTTTCGAGATTTCCGAAATATTTTAAAAAAAAAAGAAGCAAAAATAGGCAAAACACTTGTTTGGCGATGCTGTTTATACATGCTGTGTGGCTAAGTTCGGAAAAGCTATACACTACAAGGTATATTTTGGCTGCTTTCCCATTAAAAACAGGATGAAGAAAAGTGCTTTGAGCAGAGACAGAATTATAATGTTATAATGCAATCGTTCTTTATATATAAACCCAAACAGATATATATATATATATATATATATATATATATATATATATATATATAACGAACAAGTGTTTTTTGCTTTGTGTCGTTGGATGCAAAAGAACAAACAAAAAAGTGGCAGAGGAAGGGGAAGCGTTACCTGCTTCTGGCCGCTTGGACAGCCCCTGCTGGCTGAAATTACTTTCCGTCTGTTATCCAATTGCAGGAGGAATGTATCCAACATGTTTGACAATGGAGTGGGATAAGAAGCAGAGTATTTTCATTTTTACGTTAGTGGAGGTTTTTCGAAAAAATATATATATATTTCTTGTTTTTTTCTCTTTATTTACCCAAATTATATTCTCATAGAAATTTGTAATATTAAAAGATAAATAAAGTACTAATTAATCAATACAGAATATGAAACCAACGTTAATCAAAGAAATTAAAAATTCGGAATTGTGCGTATTATTACACTAAGAAAGGTAGGTTTCTCAAAATTCAGAATACGTACATATGGTTCATTCCAGTCAAATCACCCATACTTCAAAAATCTTCCCGGATGACCATCTCAGATTTGAATTATTTTCTTTCTGCAAGTAGTATAGGACAAGTTAGAATGGAATTTAAAATAACACTTTTGTACTCGTTTCCATTCAAGAGATAAATGATGTTAAAGAAAGGTCGAAAATCATGATATTTCCTATTCACGACTGTCGTCTTAAATCGCAGAGTTTTATAAGCAAATGTAAAGAATTACTACAAAGACGTACACTTTCTTCCTGCCACTTCAGAAGAGATATTGTGGCAAGGTTTGATTACAGGCTTCGTTAGGTACAAGAAAAATTAAAAACAGATTGTATCGCTTGTTGATGTCATTAATTATTTTAATGGTGTTGGCAGTGAATGAGAGTAATAAAATTGCACCTGTTACATAAGAGTATAGTATAGTTTCAGTGAGACCAGTTTCAACATTGTCCCAATATTCCTTATATATATATATTATCTGAAAACGTGCATAATACGTCATAGTAGAATAACAATTAGTTTAGTGGTGTTGATAGACAATAAAAATACTAAAATATTGTTCCTATGGTATGAGGTAAGCTTTGTTGCTAACAGTTTCAACAAATTGTGGATGTTCTGATTTTCAAAACTTGATGAAAATATACAGAGTGCTCCAACCACTTCCCGTATCTCGTTCTCTAGACGTTCCTGTTAAAAATCCCTAAACAAGTGAACTATATTTTGACGGGGACGAATTACTGTGGCAAATTTGACAGTGCATCCCCTTTCTCTGCTGTCTGGTGGCAAAACCTTCAATTTTATTAAATGTCAACGTGGGTCAAGTGACAAAATTTTAAAGCTTTCTTATTCCATTTGTAAACATTTTGTTATTTTGGAATTTCACCTAACACTTTAGGAGATATCGCATTTGAAATGTATCCTAATTCTACATTGGAAATTCTTAAAAAATATAATATTTTACCCAGGGCCTAAGAGTTAACGAAATCACAGCTCCACACTGGTAAAAAATTTATATAGTATAGAAAAACTAGTTTAGTCAGCATTTGTTTTGACATATAATCAGTGTTCTGTCCAGTACATCATGTTTACCTGCGACCAAAAAAATATTATTATTATTATGTAGGAAAATTTTGGCATTCAGAGCAAACAAAATTAAAGGCACATTAGGATACATATTTAATTGTATTGTATTAAACCATAAAATACAGGAAACAAACCGGTAAGAAAAATAGTCACACTGGAAGAAAAAAGTCACTATTTCTTACATAAGAATTTCACTGTCATTTTTCCGTGATCATCACGCTGTCTCAGTCTGTTTTCTGCCGAGGCAATACACCGTTATACCAGGGCTCCCTCCACGTGGGGCGTGGTTTTCCGCACTTAACATCGCCGCCCCACACTAAAATTCCGCCACGCACCTAACCCGCACTTAAAATTGCCGCGTTAATACGTGAAAAGAATAAAAATACTCCGAGTTGGCGAAGTACTTCTCCACTGACAAGACCATGTACTCTTTTCCCCAACATGCCCAACTTGGCTCAAATTTACTGCGTTATAGGCTACTGCCTACTGTACCTGTTCATACTGCTGACTGTGAGCGCGATTTCTCAAAACCGGGTAATATTTAGTCAGTAGTGGAAGAAATTCCTGGAGGGATCCCTGTATAATTTTACTGAGGCTTTGAATTCCAATGTTCCATATAAAAATAAATAGACCTAATGTCCAACGCCCAGCAACATGGAAAATTGAATACCCTATGCTGCTTGTACGTACAAAGTGCCGCTAAATCAACTAGATGAGAACCATGTGTCAGGTGTCGTGTCTGCAGGCATAAAGACGAACTAAAGGAACATTGGCTTACCTTTTGTTTCTTTATTTCCTTCCTCTGTTCCAGTTTCGTTATTGTTTCTAAAGTACCAAAGACAACAATGCATCGCCACCAAACAGCGAACACTGATCTATAGACAAAAGAATTAACCCAGGCCGGCTAGCGAGATTTTTTTTCCATGAAACTTACGAACGGATAATATTTCCTGGGTTATGATTGGTTGTTGAGAGTCTACGGTGCTTCGGCTAAATTTTTGGCGGTTATTAATGTATGTTATCTCTGGTAGTACATATTTCTATAACGGATTCAAAGGATCGTGTAATTTTTATCTACGAAACAACACATTTCATTATATCGGAAAAGTGTAATGTCCTATTGAAACAACAGATAAACGTGCAGTTAGTTGCATATTTTAAAACTATATGAATGCAACCGAAAACGTTTGAAAACTAAATATAGTTAAAAAGTTCCTTCACCTCAAAATTGGCAATGGTTTTCCCTGCCATCTAGGAGACACCTATACGTATTAACTCTGGCTTAATATCATATACTGGCAGTTATATGGAATTGAGTAACCCATTGCTTAATGAATGTATTGAATCAGTAAGACTTAGTTTGACACACTAAACGCGTTTAAATGCATAATCCGAGAAAAGTAAGGTACTCACATTAATACCACTCCACACTTTAAGAATTTTAGTTCCACACTCCTTTCCTACAGTTCCACAAAGTGTGGAGTACTCCACTCAATTTTAGGTCCTGATTTTACCCTATTAAAAGTTGTGAATACCCTAACTACCCATTATAAAGGAAAACAGACATCAGCAAGTTTCGTCGTTATCAACATGAAGCATATAGCTCAATTAACTGCGATCCAGTGGCTAAACCTTCATTTTCTGTGAATGGCAACATGGGGAAACTGATACATTATTTGAAAGCTCTTATAATTTTAGTTACAAAAATACTATTTATCTGGTAATTTAATAAATAATTTGCATGTTATTGAATTTTGCATTCAGTCGTTAGTGAAGAGTACCCCGAACGTTTAATATCGTAACTTAAAATGTTACTAACGAGTGCTAAATCTGTAGAATGTTATAGTTCAGAACTCGATAACAGGAAATTATTTATTGACTTCCAGATAAATAGTATTTTTTGTAAATAAAATTATAGGATCTATCTAATAATTTGTCAGTTGACCCTTGTTCCCATTTACGGAAAGTGGAGGTTTGGCCACTAGATCCCGGCTAATTGGGCTATAAGGTTCATGTTGATAACAACGCCGCTTGCTGGTATCTCTTTCCCTTTATAATGGGTATTTAAGGATTACTAAGGAAAAATATTACATTTTTTTTTTGAGAATTTCAAATGTAGAATTAGGATACGTTTCAAACGTTATTTCTCCGAAAGTATTGGGTGAAATTAAAAAAAAACACCTTTATAATTAGAACATGAAAGCTTTAAAAAATTTCCCTTTACAATTACGAAAATTGAAGGTTTTGTCACTAGACTCCAGGGAAAGGTAATGCGCCGTTAAATTTCTCACAGTAATTCGTCCGAGTCAAAACTAAAGTTGATGTATTTCTGAATTCTTCAGAGAAACCACTAGAGAAAGAAATCAAGAGTGGTAACTTTTCGTTGGAACACCCTGTATGTTCTTGTTAGGTTTTGAAGATTAGAACATCCACAATTTGTTGAAGCTTTAGTAGGGAGTCTCTACACTTGTCTCATGTCATAGAAACAATATGTACTTTTATTGTTTATCAACACTACTAAACTAATTGTTGTTCTACTATGACGTGTTATGCACATTTTTTTATATATTTTAAATAAATATTTTTAAATAAAGAAAGCATATTTGAACAATGTTGAAAATGTTCTCACTGAACCTCTACTATACTCTTTAATAACAGGTGCAATTTTATAACTGTCATTCACTGCCAACATAATTAAACTAATTAGCGTTTCATCAATAAGAGATACAATCTTTTTTGTATACAATTATACATTCCTTTATGGAACTTTGTGATTTAAAATGACAGTCGCGAATAGGAAATATCATGATTTTCGACATTTCATTGACATTATATATCTCTGGAATGGAAAGGAATACAAAAGTGATATTTTAAATTTCTTTCTAACTTGCACGGTGTTACTCACGGAAAGAACATCACCCAAATCTGAGAAGGTCACCCTGAAAGATCTTTTTAATATGTGTGATCTGAGCTGGAATGACTCATATTCAAATTACACATATTCAGGAAGTAATTAGATTATAAATTTACGAGATAATAAATTAACATTTATAGACCTAGTTTATTTTATCTGTATCACTCGTAAGGAAATGTAATAAATAAGTTCAATGATATTCTACATAGCAAATAGTACTTCGTTGGCTGCCGGAACCGAGTGTCGAGACCGTTACACCGCAACAGAGCAAAATTAATGCGCGCTAGGTGTTTACTGTTATATTCGCTTATGTCAGATTCAAATGCTCAGAAATAGAAGAAGAAAATTTAAATTAACATAATAACTAAAATAATACCAAATTATTATACTATTTTGTTATATATCCCCAGCATCATCTCATCAACAATGAAGATTTAACTGCTGGCTCGAGTTGCTAGGGTTCGAGGAGGTAGCTTCCGTAATTAAAGGTACGAAATTTTGCTAATATTGTCATCACTAACGTGTAGGTAGATGATATTTTCTCATGTTTTGATACATTGCTTGCTGTGTGTTTTTTACTACACTATATCGGCGTCAAAACTCAATCCACTAGGCCACATAACTTACTAAGATGCCGAAGTATGAGATGGGAAAATAAATTCAAAAAGCGTTCATTTGCGCTAGGATCGTTGGAGTAGTTGACAGAGGGTCAGCTTTCTAGACAGGTGACCGGGGTTTGACTCTTGGTGTGCTTTTGTAATGCATTGTTCAGAATTTTGAGCATGGTTTGCTCAATATTTAATAAATATTTTCCCCCTTTTTAGCTCTGAATAATATTTTGAGTCAGTGGCTTCTCAAATTTGTAAAGATATTTTTGTTAGTTTTGTATAAATACTTTCTCATGTTTTAGCTCCTCAAACTTTTAGGTATGTGTTTGATCACTTTTGAATACTCTTGAAAATCTCTGATCTCTGATCACTTCTTGAAAACTAGTCCAAAATTTACTTATTTTTAATTAAATTTTAACTTTATTTACGAGTAATTTAACTAATACCTGAGAATATGACTTGCTCAGTACACTAACTCGTTCCTAGAAATTGAAAAGTGAAATCAATTTTTACCTGGGTTTATTTGTTTCGGAGAAAAGGAACCTGAAAGTTTAAATTTGACATCCTAAAATACGTGCGCAATGTGACAGGTGTTTTAGCGAACGTGCTATTTCGAATACGTGCTATTTCCCATCTGTTAGCACGAATACGTGCTAACAGAAAACGTGCTATTTCGAATAATTATGGATCCTTGCGTAACACATCGGGTTAAACGGTGACGCAGGCATTCGGACCCGTTGCTAGAAATGATAAGGTCGTTCATGCTTTCACGATACACCATGTCTTTCAGTTGGTCTTGAATATAAAAATCAAGGGTGAACGGGGAGCACTTGATACCCCATCGCAAATCGCTCCGTCATTCTGAAAATTAGAAATCCAATTATTCTCGCACTTCGGCCTGAATTTGAGATGCATGAAAACCATATATAAGATTCAATTCAACTCTCGCACCTCTGTAGCTCGCACGTGGAGGGAGGGGTTCACCTTACTAGAAAAAAGCAGGATAATAGTCTTCAGGATTAAGCACCAGGGCGAACACGTTCTAGCAAACTTTGCCCAGATATCTTTCACAAGTTCTTATAAATGAACATAGTCCCAATAATTCGTATGTGTCGTATCCCACAACGCAGCGTGACCTTGCTCCCGCCATTTGATTTATTGTCATCTCACAGAACGGCTTGGTACCAGTCCAATTACGATAGTTCTATTTATTGACCCCACCCTGGACATAGAACAGGATCTCATCATTAAATAACCACTAACTAACTAACTCTATGGCTTATGGAACTCGCAAGTTCATCGCCGTAGTAACAAACGTTCGCCATTGGATTCTATCCTGGGCAGTATCAAGCTAGTTTCCATCACGAACACCTACTTCTCGAAGATCTCTTCTAATATTGTCCTCCCAACGACGTCTCGGTCTTCCCATTCGCCTCCTTCCATCCGGTCTTCCAACCAGGATAAAATATAATCTTCGATTTTCCCCTATCCGAGCTACATGGCCTGCCTACCTTAGTCGTCGCGATTTCATTATTTTTACAACATCTGGTGAATCGTACAGTCCGTGGAGTTCTCCATTATGCAGTGTCCTCCACTCTCCAGTCATCTCGTCTCGTTTCGACCCATATATCTTTTTCAAATACACGTAATTTATGTTCATCTGCTACGGTCGTATTCCAACTTTCGGAACCGTAAAGTATTACTTGCAGAATAACGGTTCTATATATTTTGAATTTCAATTTAATTTATATCAATCGCAATGTTAGCAGATTTTGGAGTGAATAGAAACATGCGTTCCCCGATACTAAGCGATTGTTTATTTCTTCCGTGACCTCATTTTAGCTAGTAACTTATGCTCCCAAGTATTTAAATTTGTTTACTTTCGCTATGACCTCATTCTTAATTCTTATGTTTTTATTTCCTTCATTCCCTGTGTTTCGGCTTCTTATCATATATTTTGTTTTATCTATGTTTACCTGTAGACATATCTCATCGCACCCTTCTATTAAGACATCGGTGTTGCTTTGTAGTGCATCTATATCGTCCCCTATTAAATCTACATCATCCGCGTATACAAATAGTTGATTCAAACCATTCAATGATAGTCCCTTTTTGTCCCCTTTAATTTTTAAAATTGCATATTCTAAAGCAAAGTTAAACAATAGTGAGGACAAGTCATCGCCTTGTTTCAATCAGTTGCGAATCTTGAAACAATCTAACATATTATTACCTATCCGTACTCTGCTTGTGGGGTCGTTGAGACACATCTTCAATAGTTGAACCATTTTCTTCGGAATTCCAAATCGTATCAGGATACTGTATAACTTTACCCTTTTGATAGAATCATATGCTTTCTTAACATTAATGAATAGCTGATGAACCGTCCCATTGTATTCCCATTTCCTCTCCAAAATTAGTCTCAAGGTGAAAATCTGGTCCAACGTGGACCTTTTTCTTCTAAATCCAATTTCTTCTAAATTGGTGATCTCCAATTATTTCATCTACGTATACACTTAGGCGTGTTAACAGAATATTACTTAATACCTTGCAACAGGTTGGAACTAACGAGATTCCGCGATAATTATTACAATCCGATTTTTTTTTGTAAATCGGAACAATTATTGATGTTTTCCATTTCTTTGGGAGCTCCTCCTTTCTCCATATCGCACTTATCCATTGATGCAGTTCCTTGATTGGAGCCGTTCCTCCCGCTTTAATTAATTCCGCTGGAATATTGTCTATTCCTGGTAATTTGAAATTTTTCAATTTCTTTACCGACATTTCGATCTCGATCTCGCTAGGTTCGGGAATCCACGGGTCTGCGGTATGGATTTCAAATTCCTCTGTTTGTTCCCCGTTGTATACATTAAGAAGTTTGTCGAAATAACTTTTCCACAAATCGACAATTTTAGTCGGATCCGCCTGAAGATCTCCACGTTCATTTCTAATGATTCCTAGCATCGGCTGGTAACCTTATCTTAACGAGTTTACCCCTTTGTATAGATTCTGTATGTTATTTGTCTTCCCGTTTTCCTCAATCTCCTGAATCATCTGCGTCAGATATTCTCGCTTTTTGTTTCTGAATCCGAGTGTGGCGTTTCGTTTCGCGTTACTGTAGTGGTTGGTATTTGCTTTGCTTTTATTACTTAGCCATCGTTGCCTTGCTTGTTTTCGTATTTCATGATGCTTAAGGCATTCTTCATCAAACCAAGGCTTGTTTTTCTGTTGTTTCTTCTTACCTACGCGTTCCTTCGCTGTGCTCTTAATTGTTTCACGAATTGCCTCCCACATCTTACTTATATCAATGTCATTACTAATATCATCATTATTATAACTCGAGTCGCCTAGGATTTCGAACCTATTTGAGAGTTCGAGTTGGTAATCTGCTTTAATGCTAAGATTATTTAATCGTTTAGCTTTGAATTTCACTTGTTTTGACCCCTTGCTTTCTCTGTTCGCGATGCATAACTTTTCCCTTACCTTTATGATCACTAATTGATGGTCAGTGTCCCCTTCCGCTCCTCTGTACGACCTTACATAAAAGGAGTATTGGATCCGCATTGCACCGCTCTAAACCCAATTTTGCAAATGGTAACTACTTTTCTGGGTCATCCTTGGTTAGGTATTGTTGTAATTGCACCTAATATGGATGCCACTTGTTTTCATTCAGCACCCGCAAAGCGAACCTTAGACTGACAGCTGACTAGCATCGTCTGTGATTGTCTGAACTTGGGCTTGTAATGATTTATTAGTGGTTTGCTTTTTTGTGTAATGACTTTGTACGAGTAGGGTTTTTTTTTTGGAGCGGATAGAGTTGTAGCGATAGGATTTTAACTTCAAACTAAGTTAGTCAGGATGGGTGTTTCGACTCCAATCCAAGTCAGGGGTAAGGTAGGACTCTGACTCCAGGCCAAGTCAGAGGAATAAAGGTAACCATTATTTAAAATATTTAAATAATGATTTATAGGCTCCTACTGGGCATTTTATAATTTTTTGGTAGGCGTGTTTACCGCACTTCCAAGCCTTACCGCTTGGAACCGACGTCTTCTGCTTTTTAAACTAATTATTTAGTTTTTTTTATAATTTTCGTCGTATACATGGATTGGTTTTGTTGTGGTTTTTGTTAACACACTAATCTGTTAGTTCCCTACCTATTACAATATCGTCAAAACTGTTGCATCTGATTAGTCCGCTCTTTTCAGATGATACTCGCTAAATTCAGCTGGAAACATTCTGGTACTACGACCACCACTCTTTAGCACAATCTCGATTAGATCACCTGGAACGACAGAATGGAAAACCATTTCCTTTCGCCAAGTTCCTAATGTCAAGGTATTTATCACCTACACAAATAAACGTAGGTGATAAATGACTTCACATTTGATTTTCTCGGAACGAGCTCTCAGTTCAATCTAATTAATGTAAATTACTTTCCTAAATGTTAGAGATGTTCAATCTGTAGATAATGTAGTCCAGCTTTACGTTAACCAAGTATACTTGTTCTGCGAGCTCTGCCTCACGATGATCTTCAAAAGAGAATAAATCGGCTTTAGATTCCACGTTTACCACCAACACAAATACATTTTATTTGCTCGTGCTGAAACACGTAAAACATATATATCAGTCAAAAAATTGCCGAGAATTGTTACATAGAACACGCACTTGTTATTTAGTCATCAACATTTATTTTGTCTTCTTCAAAGTAGGCCCCATTTGCCGTAGCACACATAAGCCAGCGTTTTTCCCAGTCTACAAAACAGTTTTTATAAGCGCTTTTCGGCATAGCCTTCAGCTTCTTCCACGAATTTGTTTTATGTCTTCAATAAACTCAAAACGGGTAGCCCGGAGCGACAATTTTAGTTTCGGAAACAGTTCTGGTGAATACGGTGGTTGATCGATGATATTTTTTACGTTTTGGCTTTAAATTCGATCAAAAATGTTGTTGTATGCGATGGTGCATTATCGTCGTGCAAAATCCATGAATTGTTCGTCCACAAATCTGGCCGATTTTGACAAATTTTCTCACGCAAACGCTTCAATACGGCCAAATAGTATTTTTATTGACCGTCTGATCCTCCGGAATAAATTCATGATACACCAAACGAAGAATGTCGAAGAAAACAATGAGTATCAACTTGATTTTTGAGCGACTTTGACGTGTTTTTTCCGGTTTCGGTTCGTCTTTTGTCCTACATGCATGTTTACTTAGGACAAACTCGTAGAATTGGCACGTCATCAGAATTGGCGCGATCCAGCTTGTGTTAAGCAAGCTGTGCACGGCACTGCTTTTGAAGACAATTCAGCTCTTTCGGAACAAGTCGTGCGGTAACACGTCTTTCTTATGCCGGAACACATCCACCAAAATCGAACGAGCGGACTCGTTAATATCGCGTGATATCTCTCTTAAGCGAATAGCGATATTAACATTAGCTCTAATGGCGATAATCGAGCACAATTTCCTTAACTTTGCTGACATTTTCGTTGGCTGAAGTGGTCGAAGGTCGTCCAGAGCGAGGCATGTTTTCGTCGATCTCTCCGCCCTCCTTGAACGCTTTTCACCACTCGTAGGCCCGTGGTTTTGATAACAATGATTCACCATAAGTTTTTTATAATATTTATAGCGAGTCGGTACACGAAATTTTGTTCGCAATACAAACTTTAAGGCACAATCTTTACTCATAAGAATTTTACTCAATGTCACTTTAGGAAAGCACTGACATGTGAACACTGTAAGTCTTTATAGAGTTTGGCAAGTATCTTCAACATTATATTTCAGCTTCCTGATTTAAAAATGAACTATAAATGTACATTATCATAATCATTATTTAATGCTTATGTCATCTTTAATGCTTTCTTTGTATTTTCACTTTTCATAAAGTTTTCTGTGTAAGTAAACTAATTTTACTTACAAAATAGAGTAGTATAGCTAGTCATACCGTTTTCCTTGAGGCTCTTTAGCACTGATCAGCTTTGTAGAAGCACGACTTTCGCCTAGCAATTCATATTAACTGAAGTGTCTTGTATTGTGTTTCTGATTGTGACTTTTAATTTTATGCTACTCATTACGTTTCGAAAATGCTTCCAAACAATGCATATATAATTAGCTGAGCGTTGTCAATTTTTATTCTTTCTTTTTACTTGCGGTGCCTCGATATCTCGTTTGCGACCAACTTTCAACCTCAGGGATAATTTCCAATTTAATAAAACTTCTTCTAATTAATACGCAGTCATGCTGTCATTATTTGTGTTTCTGCAGGCGTTATGAATCTGATTTTTTAAAGTCATGTTACTCTAGTTGGATTTTTAAGCTATTGTTTCCATTTAATAGCTAGAAATCACATTGGTCTTCGAAAGTAGGCTATCTTAGAGAATTCTCCGCAAATTAAGGTATTTTTCTGTATAACTTACTTTTCACTTTTAATGTTATCTAGTTGGATTATTAAGCTATTGTTTCCATTTAATAACTAGATATCACATTGTTCTTCGAATTCTCTAGTTATCTTAGAGAATTCTCCGCAAATTAAGATTGTTTCAGTATATCTTGCTTGTCACATTTTAATGTGCTGTTAAGGAGTTCCATAAATATATTAATGGAACGAAAAGCAATTCAGTTTACTGTTTTAATATAAAAATTACACTTGCAAGAAACAACGTTACGCGTTCAAAGTGAAGTTCACATGATACAGCTGATCAAATTAGCTGATTAGTTCTTCAATTACATCACTTAATGATTAGTAAGCAGATAATATTTACCATGCGTCTCATAAAACTACGAGTTATTCTATCGCCCAGCATATTTTATTGGTCCAAGCTACCTCGATCTCAGCAATCTTCTGTAATGTAAGTAATTTTGTAGATCATATTTTGGGACGGACGCAAGGAATAGCGCTGTTACTACTTACAACTAACTTAAATTTTATGGCGTATGTTCTGTTGTGTTTACAAGGACATTTAAGTAAATTATTTTCATTATCAATTTCTGTCTGTTGCAAACTGGAATATGGAATATGATTTCCTTATCTGCTTCTGTAAATTAGGCCTTTGTATAACTGGTTGTCAACGACAGCAATAAACTAGTTTCCTTTGTTTCTTCATTCTCAGCTTTCAAGGTCAACATCAGTGTGAAACACATAACAATTATGACAGACGTTAAAAATAGTGGTTAAGGGGGTACAAAATTTTGTATCAAAATCTGGGAGACTGACTTAAATTTGTGACGTATTTATCTTGCTGATAACACAGTGAATGATCAAGCGTACGAGTTGGTAAGAGATGAATATGTTTACCTAAAAATGCTAGAATCTCAAAATTACGAAATACGAGTTTCGGTATTTTTGGATATGTCAATTCATTCTGGAATTTCGTGTGCAGGCAACAGATTTTACTGAGGTGATAAAATGTAATTTCTTCTCATGGTACGCTGGAAACTTGAGGAGGGCCTAAGGAACAAGAGTACCTAGAACCACTTTGCTAGAAAATAATTTTGCTACTTTGTTTCTTTTCAATTCCTGCGCCCTGAGCAGAAAATAGTAATAAAGTATTCAGTTACGAAATTTGGCACATTTCTTCGAATGAGAGCAACATGTCAAGTTGCTTGTCTTGTTGTAATTCCAAAAATGACTTGCCCCATTTCGACATTCTTTCCAGAAATACATAGGTAGGACAGACTTTGTGGATGTATATAACTAACATATTCAATTCACTAGTGGATGAGGCCTCTCCCCGAAGAGAGAAGTTGGTCTACTACTCCCACGCTGGCCAGATGGGTTGGCAGAGGAGAGCCGAAGCTCTCACTGTGATCGCCACTGTCTTTTATTCACAGCAGCTCCTCAATTGTCCTCACGATGCTGGATCAACACCGAAATTTTTGAACCCCCACCGGGAATCGAACCCGGGACTGCTCGCACTGAAGTCGAGCGCGTTACCGACTAGGATAAGCAGGAGCTCATATATATATATGCATTTGGGACGTATTTGTGTGTGTTCTTTGTCATTATTAATAACATGTAAGGAAAATTGAAATGATTTAAGATTAAAGAGGAAGCTTTGAGCCCCCAGGGTCACACACTTCGAAAACACTAAGTTTAGTTGGGATCAACAGAATTATACGGTAGCAGCATCAGAATGTCTCCCGATAAGAAATGTTTTGATGTTTAATCAAATATATTCTGCTTGTTTCTCAAAGTTAAACAAAGATTATTTCACGATAAATATTTTATTCCAAAATTGTTGAGACAATTTACAAAGTAGATTTTCATGGAAACAAAATACAACACTTACTTTAATATCTTAAACAAAATACATCATTTACTAAAATGTAATTACTTCAGTACGTCATTAAACAACACTTTCATAAAATTATTTTCATTGCATCAGTTCAGCGGTAACATACAATTTACTAACACTTCGTTACATGATATCTTTCATAAAAGATTAGATACGTTTTTTCCTTAGGCAAAACCGTCTGCATCAGAATCTCTAAAACATAAATACATTTTTTTTATTAAAAAGCAAATTATCTGCACAGATGTTGTGTCTAAGAATTTAGCCACATTTCCCCATGTAATATCCACGACTCTCTGCTCAGAGGCAGGCAGACACAAAAGCAAACAGAGGCCCGCAGCGCCCTGTGGCCTAAAGGGGGATTACCCAAAACTTCAAATAACGTGGCTAAACCTACCTGGGAGACAAGTCTACATTACGCTACACAAGAGGGCACAAAAACACAAAAGAGAACCGCAATCGGACCTGAAAACAAGACGGGTACGTACCCTTCGATGCCTTGTTTCAGCATAAAACACATCGAAGACAATATACGCACTAGTCTAGAACACGAAGCATGCGTGTAAGAAGTCCGAACAGAAGTGCCCAAATGCAGAGAAGTTGGCGAAAAGCAGAACCCTAAAACACGAAGAAAAAAAACCAAAGGAAAGGGGGCGGGGAGACTTCGGCGAGAACATCTCGCTGAAAACAGTACTCAAAACCCATCAACTTCTCAAATCTGCATTCTCCGAGGCCTATGCTCATTAAAGACATACAGAAGAAGAAAGAAAGAAAACCTTAAGATAAGTCATGCGCAAAGAAACATCCAAGACAGTCCAAGAATCATCTAGAATACAAAACGCTATTTCGGTGACCTGCTGTAACATGGTTACTATTTAGAAATACCCATCAGGACATCGGGCAGGCCAGTCAATTCATAGCACATTCCTCCTCATTCATCGCCTTCACCATAACTCACTTTCCACTAACGCGACAACAAAAACGCGACATTGAACTATATACGTCCAGTTGGAACTCAGTTCCCCGGCCCCGGGACAGTTGTCGACCCTTTCACTTCGACACTGTAAGAATAGTTCGGTAGTAACTATGCACGCGATCCAAGTCCAAAACTGCAACTTCATTCCAGTATCCAACATCCTACCTCGTTCTTACTAGCTTAAACTACACATTATTCACCCAGTACACGAAGTCCAGTTGCTTTTATGTCGGTTTCGGTGTTCCTCAGGGATCTAATCTTGGTCCTCTTCTGTTTTTATTATTTAATAATGACTTACCACACTATATTCACAATTCTCGTAAGCTGTTGTTTGCAGACGACTTAAAAATATTTGTCAATGTAAAGTCCTTGGATGACTGTCTACTGCTTCAACAGGATTTGTCCAGTATACTGAAATGGTGTTCTAGGAATAGACTTGAAATAAATATTGATAAGTGTGAAGCCATGACCTATAGCAGACGGGAAAAAACTTACGATTTCACTTACTCGATCAATGGAATAAGCTTAAAAAATAGGATACAATTAAAGATTTAGGTGTTACATTCGATAGTAAACTAACCTTTTCGCCACATGTGGTAAATATAACCAATGATGCATGTAGAAACCTAGAATTTCTTGTTAGGACAACCAAAGAATTTGCAAATGATAGCACTTTGAAAACTCTTTACTATTCCTATGTTAGGTCCAAACTTGAATATGCCTCATTTATATGGAATCCCTCTATGAAAGCTAGTTGCCAGAAGATCGAACACGTACAAAGCAAATTTTTACGTTTTCTCACATAAGTTTTCTACCCGAAATACGAATCTTACAACAATTTAATAGATAATTTTAAATTTCAGAAACTTGATCAAAGACGAACATTAAACGACTTAATTTTCTTGTACAGACTTTTGCACAATAAAATAGACTGTACCGAATTAATTACGAAAATAATTATTAAGGTCCCATCCCTCAGAACGCGCGAGGGAAATAGTGGCCTATTCTACTGCAGAAAAGCTCCTACAATCGTATTAAATGTGTCACCTACATGGAGAACTAGTGCTGCTTATAATGCAATAGGTAAGAATTGTACAAATTTGGACATATCTGGAAATTCGGAAGAACTGTACAAAAGATTAATACAAAATATATTGTAAAAAAAAAAATGAGAAAGAGAAAGAAAAAGAAACTTTTTGGACAAGAAAAAGGGTATAGATGTTCTATTATTTGTGTCATTAAATGTAACAATGTAACAATTATTGTAGACGCTATAAATAGGCATTAAGGCCTGTTGTGTCGATGAAATAAATAAATAAATAAAGTCCTGAAGGCCGGACCTACTGAACGCTTAGTCACTAAAATGTACAAGGCCCAACAAAGCCACGCGCAAGTTAGCATTGATCGCAAAATACTGATAAACTTAACTAATTTGACTATTTGACTATTCTCTAAGATTTACTTCAGTCTTTGATCGAAACATTCGAACCTAGTTTCATCTAAACCACTTTATCATATACATGTAGAAAAATACAACTCCGCGGACTGACATAACGAAAGATTGAGAACATTCTAACAGCAATACACTATGATGGTAAACTACCTACTTCTTAATAAAAACTTTCACACAAGGAATATCTGGTGAAAATGTGTTTATTTTTACTTAAGAAAAGCATACGTAATGCAAAATGATTATTTATTGATTTTTATGAAAACAAAAAAGTTTCTGAATAAATGCTTTAGCACATCAGAACGTGTTTCCAAAAGGTGTTAATTTCATATATCAGATAAAAATGCAGCAGATTACACTAACAAAACCTCTGAGCAAAGCCATAATTTCACACATATTATTCTCCAAAAGATTAAGATAATTCTGTTTCCAAAATATAGGTTAGGCATTGTAATCTTTGGACCAGTTAAACGTAATTTCTACTATTACCAAACGCAGCATTACTTCCTGTAAAAACTATTAAATACAACTGTATGTACAGGGCAGAATTTAGTTTCAATATTCTAAATTATTTGTCAAAAATTTAGTACGTATTTACATTTTTGAAACAAGATAACCTAACAGCCAGTTTCATAAGAACATAAATAAGAACGATAGTTTCCGTTTGGTAAATTTTCAAGAACACAATTTCTATTGGGGTAGTGTGGCTTTCGAAAGTAACGAAGACATTTTGAACTCTGTTTCCGAAACAAAGCATTACGATACGTTTGATTTTTTAGGTTATTTTTTCAGACATAATTATCGGAATCATTATGCAATTTATCCACTTTAGTTTCCAAAAAACAAGCAACAATACTTAGGGAAAAACGGGAAGTACATTTCTAAACACAGTATTACTCTAGGTGCAAGGTGTAAATTTCAATGATTTTTGAACAAGGTTATCATAATGAAATTCTGTTACCTAAACATACGTTGAACAGACCTGGATTTCAGAGAGAGAGAGAGAGGAGAATTTTGAACTATTAACCTTACATACCTGAATTTAGAAAATCGATCCCTGAAGCCAACCAAATCAAGAGATCATCTCCATTTCACACATCACTCCATACGAAAAACACACCACTGACATGCTGAAACGTACACTGAATTGCTTTCACACACACACTGAAAAAGGGGTTCAGACCCACAATGAATTATATTTAATTAAAACGAAAAAAACGAAGAAAAATGCTGTATACCACACATCTACTCACACAACCTACACACAAACCAAACAAAGCAAATGAATACTCTTTGTCTACTTCCAGGTGGGGCCAATATGGAAGCACAAACGTCGAACCACGCTTACAACCTGCTTTGGTCTAAAAACTGCTACTAAATGTATGTATTCCAAAACGAAGAGGCTGCTTTTATATTTATAAACTGTAAGTTACTTGGCTGCATAATTATTTCTACTATATATGTGACTTCTTATCCCAGCCGGGATTTTTTGCAGCAGCTTTCAGTATTCGACGACCATAATGAACTGTCTCTATCACCAACCGACCAATTAGAGGCGAGAATCTAACTGTAAACAATAAAGATGAAGGGGGCGTAGCCCAAGAACCTATCTAACATAGCGACAATAATTGCAACAATCGAAGCTTGAAGATTGTTTATGAAGATTAAAGCGAAAGTAAATTCAATGAAGAATATAAGACAATAAGATATTCAAAGAATAACTAAGCAATTAAATAAGAAATTAATAACGAATAAAAATCCGCCATTTCAACAATAAAAGAGATAACCGGATAGGATCGGCATCTTTACACTTGTACCAATTAAAAAAACTTTTGATTTCTGCCGCTGTCGGCTGAAGAAAATATAACCTTCATCTATGAACCAACGAAGCTACAAAAGAGAAGAAGAAGAAGAAGAAACACAAAAAGAAAGGGGAGATCGTAAGATATGCAACGAACCCGTCTTGGTGCAGGGGGGTCGTTATACTCAAATAAACAGTATAAATTGTTCGTTCGCATCCAACTAGTCTGCACGTTGATGAAGGTGTTTCACGTTGCAACAACACAGAGTTTATGTAACACATGGAAGATACTGTTTGTAATTATCCAGTGTGGAAATAATCTGTTGAAGGTTTCTTTCTCATTTTTACT
This sequence comes from Lepisma saccharinum, assembly GCA_022664845.1. Classification (NCBI taxonomy): domain Eukaryota; kingdom Metazoa; phylum Arthropoda; class Insecta; order Zygentoma; family Lepismatidae; genus Lepisma; species Lepisma saccharinum. The sequence continues at coordinate 68,144 of JAGDQP010001997.1, read as the reverse complement.
TATTTTTCTGTCTCGCAGCGAGTTCGGTCCAATCCCTTATGAAGTCACAGCAGCATAGTTAGTAACAAAAGGTTATGGATTTTCATAATGAACAAAATCTTAACTTTGTGATTCAGATAACTTCTCAATCATTATTTACAAATTTATCTTCTACTTAACAAATGAGACGACTAGGTACTAGACGGTATATTTTCAGTGTTACTGTGACCCTGTGATCTCATAAACGAGCCCACTATGACACACACCATAGTAACGCAACGGCAAGCCGGGACATTGGGGCAACTTAGGTAAAGAAGGAATTAAAGGGTTCAAGAGATAACCACCTCAGAGTTCCGTTCCTTACTAAGAAGAGAAACGGTCTCTCAGAGCAGTAACCATCGTAGGTAAGATAACTTATATCGAAAGCTCCGTTCGTTCCTATGGAAGAAGGGAGACCACCTCCAGGAGACAAGGAAAATGATTGCCGACCCATCGCCGACTACGATCTCTTAGCGTCATCCCATACGGTTCAAATGTGCGTATACGACCTAGTTCCGTTGGTGGCCGCTGTGGTGTTACTTACAGTCAATACAACCTACGAAGCAGTCAGCTGGTTTCTTGACCATAACAGAGTTGTAAAGCTGGAAAATATTATAAACATGAACAGAACAACGAATTTTTGTTTTGCTAACTATTCCACAAAAAATGGAATGTTTCTTAACCTCAATTTATTTAAAATAAAATGAAAATCAACATATTCACAAGCTGTAAAAACAATCCTTCACTAACGTATCAAGTAAATTGATACGTTAGTGACTTTCAAGGATTTGTTTTTACGGGAGGAAAGGGGGAAAATTTCCCCGTCACTTCGTGCGTTTTTCCTGGTACTTCACTTGCCTGTTTTCCTATAGGGCGGGAAAACACTTTTCACAAAATATTTAAAAAAAAAACAATTCTTTCGTACGGGCATATTACATCTCACAATGTTTGACTAGCAAGTTCTTTTTTAAAAGCGGAAAATGTATTCAACATTATTCAGGTACCACTGATTTTCTCGTATCACATGACCGCATCAGTGCTATCCAATGAGCTCTATATTTAGCCATACTGGAGTGTTCAATCATTGTCAGCAAAAGCAAACACTTAAAACTCTATATTCCACTTCCAGTTTAATCCAATATGGACTAAATTTTCTGTCCTAACTCAGCTTTTTATGCCTGTTATCGCTGTGTAACCCGTTTTTAATTTATATATGTATTTTTTTAAATTATGAGCAGCGACGGTGCCTGGGTTAAAGTGCTGGCGGATGCTACATTATTACATCTGGAGAAGTCGTGAACCCGACTGAAGCTTTTGATAGGACATATTTTTAGTACTAGCCATATTTTAAAAATAGACCTATATGAATACTCTAGAAAATCAATATTTATGTTCACATATGATTTTAAGATGTTTGGAAATATTCTCAAGTTTTAAGATTTCCACTGTTTTAATGCAACCAAAAACTTTTAACATTTCCAAAATATAAGAAAGCATTACATAAATATATAAAATTATTTTTGTGGGTTATATTAGATAAAAGAAGCTCTTAAAATGTGTGGTAAATTAGTATGGACTTTTTTATGGTTTTAAACTATTGTCGAAATGTTTTAACAGTATATTTGGGAAATTATATGTGATGCAGAAAATATCATGTTTCCTTATTTGGCACAGGAAATATTTTTAAAATATTTCTCTGCTGTGCGGGGAATAATGACTTCGCAATACTCAGTTACAATGTATGGTTCTTTAAAGTAGGATACTGCAAGTATGAGGAAACTGTAAAAAGGAAGCAATACAATAGAAAAGTTCCCCAAACGTAGTTGGCCAGAAAGTGATACGCTTTCTTTACAAAATGCATGATCTATGCTAGTTCTTTCGAGGGATAGCACATAGGTAACATTTGACACATTTCGTTTGTATATCAAGCTCATAAGAGTTGAGTCGCATAAGCATTGTTCTGTAAGAATTCAAGATTTTCGGAAAATTAATCATCATAATTTCATTATAAAACGAAAGCGACTTTTGTGAGACGGTTGCCTACACATGTCGCACGTGAACGACTCATATGAAAACTTTTTTACTTAACCTCAGTACAGTAAACTTGTTAAAGTTACATCAGTTACATGCTGATAGTTATTTTCTGTCAAATGACCATTGCCTGTAAGTAGCGCCACAGCGGGGAAAAGATCAACTAAACTTGTTCGCTGCAATACGTGCTACGAGCACGAAATGGGAAGGCGCTAAGAGATCGTAGTCGGCGATGGCCGACCAGAGTTCTCGCTTTTAATCTGGTAAAGAGATATTGGATTCTTTGGCGCAGGACTCCCGAGTACACACAAGGGAGTTAACCACTGAGTCCTGGGATCCGTTCCTGACTAATTAGAGAAACTGTCTCCACAAACCTGGAAAGGAAAATTATCAAACAAAAACAGTCAGTCAAGTGCAAATACTCAATTGTATTTGGATCTGTTCAGCTGAATATACAACTTGGGGTTATTACAATGTGTAAGACAACTTTTGTTGACGTCAGATTTTAACATATAATAAAATTTTAATTACACATATTTAGTTCCCAATTAAATTCTTGTTATTGTAATTGTTTCTGATTTATAAAAGGCAAAATTAAAAATAGTCTTTCTCACTCAAAAATTAGAAGTAGATAAGTTACGAACAGATGTGGGCATGGACGCCACTTATTGAGTTATCTAGTAGTACGTTCTTCAAACCTGAACTAAGGTCAGTTTATACACTGCAGAATGGAAGTCCTACATAAGAATTTGTAACCCTGTTACACTACGTTTCCATGAATTGTTGTACTAATTTCAGAAATATAACTTTTGAAACTAAGCTGAAATGCTCTTGAAATTTTCGAACATGGATATTCTTCCCTGGTAATGCGTGCTTCCACAATGAGTCCTTTGAAATCAGTACAATGTGTTCATAGTATGCGCCCTTGTCATCCGATGTCATGGTACAAATACTTATCAGTTCAAATATGTTCAACTTGTGTTCTTCTTGAAGTTGCAAAAAGACTTGAACATGACACAAACACTGAAATTCTCCTGACACGAAAACAACACAAAAACTTCACCAAAAGTAAACTTTATATGAACGAATGTGAACTTTGTGAACCTACTTAAAAATTGTGAGTCGTTTTGTGTGTTTAATGTGACATTTTATTGGTTTTTTATCTTTAGTGCATATTATGGACACATTAAGTTCATATTTACCGAGTTTTACATTATCTGGAGTACGTTTTCAGATAATGTTTAGTACATATTCCACTATTAAGTATACTTTTTGTGCATGGTATCAGCATACCAAAAGTTCATATGTTGTGCATTAAAAATGTGGTGTTGTAAATATTAATTTCACGAAAAGTTCATATATTATGCACTAAAATGTGGCAAAACTAGAAGATATTGTGAACTTTTTTCGGGGATATTGTGAACTTTAAGTGTACTTTGGTTTTCAGTGAAATGAATAACTGATGTAGTAATGAATATCTCCTCGACACCACAACACACATCTAGTGGCAACAACTTAAAGCGGTGGTTTCAATCCTGGAAGTTACCCGAAGACGCTACTTATCGTCCTCTGAAAACAGATCTAAAGACATACCGGTACGTCAGTACAAACAGGATTAAGCTAATTAAATATTCGAGAGTATCTGAGACGATCAGAGGAAGATCATCCCATTGTACGCAGCATCTCTCAAAATAAGCTGTTCTTCTAAAGTTCTCAAGACAGACATTTTACTGTAACTAATACTTGTAGCTAGTGTTAGCCATAGAGTGTTCTCCGACGTACTCTATGGCTAACCAGGGAACCATCCGAAATGGTGAAAAAAGTTGCCGAGCAGGATCAATCACGTCTGAGGGAGGATGCAGGAGACGCCCATATACAAAATTCTAGGCGCTGACAGCGGCCAGAGGAGCCATGAGAACCGCGAAAGTAGTCCACAATAAATTGAGCCCTGTACTCGGTGTAAGAATTGTAAGAGAGTAGGGAAGGAGCGGATAAAATTATCTGTTGTTAGCATTGATGCAAGAACTTATAGATGCATACTGGTTCGGTAGCAGTAAAGACAGTCGATGAGCTGACGAGTTACTGTTAGGTTTTCTATACTGACTGATACATCAAAACTACAGACGAGAAGAGATACGACTAGAGGCTAATTGTGCACGTTTATTTATTGTAAATGAATTTGTTTTCTGGAGTATGGATCCTCATATTGTGTCGTTAGTTCGTGCATTCGGTACGTGCGATAATAATCATTCTATAGAGGAACGAGTTGTGTTTGAACGCGCCAGGGACTTATTAATTCATAAAGATGTAATGGTGAATGAATGTGAATCACTAGTTATCTACCATATAGTGTTAGAAGGCATAAAGGATGGAATGATATTGGACATGAAAGTGAGAAGTTATAAATTCTGATTCACTATTGTAGTCCGAAGAGGAGTGTGCACCGGTACATAGTATCAGCTCTTCATATTCACCATCTCCATCAAAACGTCATAGCATTTATTCGAACGACCAGTTACATCTTAAATGTTTTAATCTGTAGCTTTATCATAATACGTCTCTTTGTTTCATTATGCAGTGTTCTTAATTGCGAAACTCCTACTAATCAAACAGTTTGGTCAACGAGTTGTTACAATGGAAGGAACTATGGAATGGGAGGAAAGGAAAGACTTACTCTGTATCATTTGTCGCTACACGTTTCTCAAGGGAAGTTTGAACAGGGATTCCCAGAGAGAGACAATACGACGCGAGTGGAGTTGTTACAAATTTGGGGTGAACAAAATGTTCACGTTAAGTAGTTTATAAACACTTTCTTCTTCGAATGCTTGAAAAGCAAGATAAAGTACGAGTGGTGTTTTTTTCTCAATCTCTGGTAAGATGTAAAGAGATAAACAAAGAATAACACAAAAATGTAAAGATATACAGAAGTTGCGTTAATATCTCTACTACTTCTCCACAAAGTTTCACTCTCATTCATTCACAGGCCGAAATGAAGCACAAATTTTGTATCCCCTTCTGAAGAAAGTTCACGCCAGTGTGGTAAACCTCATCATGCACATGAGTTCGTTCTTCTCGAAACCTTCGAGACTTTTTATGTAGAGAACAGACTCTCATGACTCATTTTGCATACACAGTACACACTTGCGATCAATTTCGGTCGTGTTCAGTTCTTCAACACTCAACATGACCAGTAAGATCGAGGATCCCTCAAGTGCGAAGTTCGCTCTATAATTTGATTCCTTCAAGATGATGTACTGGACGTTGCCGAAATTCATTGGAAAGTGTATTGTGTACGGGAATTAATTTATGAAAGTCTGTTCTGTACAGAAAATATTTAGAAAGTTTCGAGAAGAACGAACTCATCTCCATGATGAGGCTTACCATACTCCGGAAACTTTCTTCAGTTAGATCAGTGAACGAATGTGATTGTGTAACAGCCTAGTTGCTGTTCCATTTTTATATTTTATTTTCTCCCCTTTTATTTTCTTAGTCTCCGTTTTGTTTTCTTTCAGTGTGTTCTCTTTAGCTCATTCTCTTTGGTTGGTTTTAGACTCTTTGAGCGTTTTCCGCTTGGATTTTTCTTTGGATTTTTAATCGTTATCCATCCAGGTTTTCGTTAGTCACGCAGCAATGACTTGGATCTAACGCTTGCTTTTGATTGGCCCTAGTCAATGCTTCATGACTTGTTTTTTGCTGATTGGTGTGAATCAGCCTTCTTCTCCGTTTGCTGGGAGAACTGCTCTCCCACGCCATGTTAGTTCAGTTCCAATTTTTTTTAAACGAAGCGACTAGATGCATGGGCTTTCCATCACCTGTACTTCCTAAGCCCTGTCTATGAAAGGTAGATATAAACACTAAATTTAACATAATTTTCGATTTTTGTCTGATTTCGTCTATTCCGATGCAATACATCATTCGAATTAAGAAGAATTAAACCGATACAAGTGCTAACAGGACTTTTCAGCATCATCATTTCGAAATTTTCACCGTGTTATATTTTAATATTTTGTTTTGAGATTATTTATTAATATGTTCAATATGTTATAAATTTCAGTATGGGGCCGCTATTGACCGAATTCTTGCATTATAAATATCGGTTCGTTGGATTTTAATAATCATATGCCAATTTCTCGTCTCCAGTTTTTCCATATCTATTCGAAATTCCCGGTTAGCCATGTTTGACAGCTACCGCATATTTTCCTTACTTGATCAAATTAGCAACATGTCTGCTCGATTATTTTTGCGTACCGCTTTGATGCTAATAGTAAATTTTAATTTATTCGACATGGTTCGATAATTTTGGTTTCAACTCCAGCCACTATTCTCCGATGAAAAAGTCATATTTTATAACAATATTTTGTATTTTCAAAATTTATTCAGAACGTCTTTTGTATAACGTAGTAATCATTTGTAATGACGTCACAAAATTATTAAGGTTAAAGTGATTCTTTAATTACCATGCATTTTGGACTAGAACTTCTTTTGTGTAAGTAATACTGTACTAAAACTTTTCTAAATTGTACAACAATATTTCGGAAATAATTTGTGAAAACATCAACGAAATTTGTTAATTATTACAGAAATTATGGACATTAATGTGTGACTACATAACTTTCAGTTCTGCTTAATTCACGTATACCAGCGATTCAAATTTGTTTGTTTTACAATTCAACAGTAATTCTGTTCAGATTCTGATAAAATTATCATAGCCGAAAGCGTGAAATATGTAAATTCAAAGCAATAAATTGAATTATGAAATTTTTATATTTCTTCGAAAACAATCTTGAGTTTATATTCAGTGAACGTAGTGTAGAAACCTCTCAGTTAACCAGGTACGATCTACGGCATTAGTTCATAATCCTCTTACAGTGTTTGGTAATATTTATAATGTGCAGTGAGTTATTTAATGTTTAACTTGATATCTATTGGAAATTAGCTATGAATCGTTACGTGAAGTTGACAGCAATTGATACTATATTATTTATGTGTTTCGGTAAACCTATCGTTTTAAGTAATGTGACTTTTAATTAGATTAGATCGGTTCATAAATCAGTAGACCAGTGGTAGGATTCTTTCGCCAGCTGAGAAGTGATGACTTGGGAAAGGAACTATATATTGAATTTCTGGTTATTTCTGCATTGAAATATGAAGTGACTCCAGCATGTGATTTGTGTGAATATATAAATATTATTTGCGTTTTGCGTTATGACACTACGTTTGGATTGAGTTGCGACCGTCATTCGTTGTGTTCGTTCGTCTTTATTTCAGGAATTGCGATTCCAGACTACAGGTGTGGGCCCTACTAAGGTAAAGGTAAGACATGGTCTTTTGCCACCCTGTAGACTTCGAAGTGAGTAAAGACACCGTATGAGTCACATATGAGTCGTTATGCGTATCATCGTTTGAGATTATTTCCCAAGTAAAGATTTGCGGTTTTTTCTTTCTTAATCTGTCGCTAATCTGAACCAGCTGGTACTTCGGAGTATGAACTGACGATCTAATTAAAAGATTGGAGGTGTCGCCTTACCGGTATTCCCTCCCTCGATCTAAATTATTTTTTTTACAGTGATCACAAGGATCTGGAATCCTCTTTCCCAGATATTCTTAAATCTGGAAGGCATTTCTGCGCCGCTCGTCTGGGGTGTAGAAAATGTTTGGAGCTAGAGGTTAAGTTAGATGCGTTGCGTGGGTACTCTAGGCTCCTGGCGACCCTATTTGTCTGTGTGATCCACTTTTGGGATCATTAGGTTGGGGACGTTATAGTTTTTGTGCGACTCCAGCCAGGATTGCCAAAAAATCTGTTGCGTTTGCAATTGAAACTTTGTGGAAAAGTAGCAAAGGTATTGACGTAACTTCTGTGTATCTTTACGTTCTTGTGTTACTCTTGTTTATCTCTTTTTATCTCACCGGAAGTTGAAAAAAAATATTCCTCGTACTTAGGAACTTGTCATTTTACGGCTTTGTTTCAAATAGAAAAGAGCGCATAAAGCACAAGACGTGATCCGTTTTTTTTTAACCAAGGGTGGCACTTTGTGCCACTGTATCTAATGCTTACATCAGTGAATTGTTTTCGGTCTGAGAGAATTTAAGAATAGTTTAAAGGGTAAATTGAACTATTTCGATTTATTTGAAAATCTTTTTTGCACTAATACGGGTATGCAATTGCAATATTACTTACAGAATTAAATAAATGAATTTGATAATATCTTTTGGACTTAATCCAGATATACTGATATACAATGTATAATCAAAATAAGTTATTCCTACGCAAGAGCAAAGAAACATTTTTTTTTCACTAACTTCTATTATCATATTTAGAATGCTTATCTGATGCAGTTTTAGTCTGAATCCTTAAACTGGGAATTTTTCACATATATTATCCCTTTTGTTATGACCACCATATAGAGTGTTGTGGCACTTGCTAAGCTGATTGTTTTTCTTGAGAATTTATTCTACACAAGCTGACTAATCAAAACAATAGCAACATTGAAATAGCACATGTGATTACTGATAAAACTATCAGGAGTGCCAACTGGCATCAATGAAATGAAAAAATATACATGTGGGTATCGTATTGGGTATACATAATGAGAATTAACCAAATAACTATTGTTTTCAGGTTCCTAACTCAAATATTTTTTGCGAGTCAGCAGAATATTTTCATTTGTGGCAGTATGTGCCACCCTTGGACCTGCTAGGGTTAACTTCTCTTGCTTTAATCTTTTTCATAATACGTCTCTTTGTTTCATTATGCAGTGTTCTTGATTGCGAAACTCCTAGTGATCAAACAGTATGGTCAACGAGTTGTTACAATGGAAGAAACTATGGAAACTGCGTGCGAAATTTTCACTCAGCTTCACGTGGTATCCTCTCAATATTTCCAAGTCCAGTTAAATCGTATTCAGTGGATAAAAGGACAAAGAATCAACAATCATATATTAACTGACAATAACGCACTGGTTATTCAAAATATGTTATCAGTTCTTATTGAGTGCTGTAAGTACCTGATAGAATTGAAAATTGTTTTAGTGAAGGACAATTTTAAGGTAAATTTGCAAAACCTTTCTGTCTGTTGTCAAAACGTATTCCAAATGGATAAAAAAGACAAAGAACAGGAAACAGATATTAAATTTAAAGCAAACTTTCTAACCTACCGTAATAATTAAATTGTTAAGTACTGTTTGCTTATCATATTTGTTCAAATGGTAAAGCAAGTGAGTCAATTTTGTCTCAGAAAATGCATGAGTTTAATGTAAAATGCGATCAGTCCCTGTGGAACGTCTATGGCATTATTTTATTTCGGGCGATACAAGTGGATCCAATTCGAAGTAACATGTGCTTCCAAGACAGAGAACTAAAATTCTAATGTTATTGTTGGCCAAAGTATGAACGGTCAGGAAACATGCGAGGGAGACTTAAAAACTATTTATGTATGATGCATGTCTTACAGATATTCGCACTTGTAGAAAAATAACTTTCTCCATCCACCATTCTTAATACCTTCTATAGATTATTGTACGATTGTTTCACAATATAATCGTAACTATGGGTTTAAAGAAAATATTTCACAAAATCGAAGAAAGAGATTGAAACGTCTATTTACAAGATCGTCAAGTACAGAGCTACGACAACAGTCTGTATCTCCAAAAATAAGGTTACGAACTTTAGATATTATCGGTACTGGAAAGGATGTGAAAAAAGTATGTCGCATTTCCAGGAGATGGGGAAACGATTGCTCACTAAGCTACTCTCTCCAGCTGCCAAATGCTTACAAGGTACTGTCTGTGACTATGGTGGTGCACCAACAGTAATTTCTGAAACAAAAAATAACCTGCAGATGCGAAGAACATATGATTGTTGGAATTCTTTGATTGTGTTCATTGAACACTTTTGATAATGCTTTTGCATGTTGTGAAGACAAGTACAGAACGTCGTACAAGGTTTTTCGATAAGGTGGGAGTCAACTATTTAATAACACAGAAGAATTTGAAGTTCTTTTCAGGACAATCGACATGTTTCTGGGGATAGATGTCGATTTAACTTATGTTGACGTAGGAAGACATAAGAAGAAGCAGTATATGAAGACAACAATGAAAGTGATTCAAAATATACAGACGAGAAGTTAACAGAGACCGCAGAACTAAAACAACGTTGGGTCAGAGGATCTTAAACTGTGTTGGGGTTTTCATTCTCCAATTCCCAAGCTTAAACTTTTTGTACAAAATTTTTATTAGTGTCGCAATGACTAATTTATCCAGCAGAACGTACAATGAGCTTCATGAGAATAATACAAAATAGATAGACTATGCTCTATCATGATAAGTAGTTCGCCTACTGTCCACTATAATTCCTTCGTGTGAGTTCGACATTTTTCGACAGATATCCAGCGAAAATATATTCACCACGTTGCTACAGCAAGATTCCAACGACAGAACTTTTTCAATGATTCCTTGTGTGTTTTCCAATATATATTACATGCATATTATCACATGTGTTTGATATTCAATACAATTTATTTTCGAATCTAATATAAACTGTAGAATTAGAAATATTCTTTCTTCCGAAAAATGAAACTGAAAAGTTTATGACAGACATTTTATTTCGAGGGGATGAGACTAAGAAATTAGGGGGGAATGCATCATATTCATTGGGAGATGGCCATCCATGGTTTGAAGCACCTCGAATGTTTGAAGAACGGTTAAATCGTGTTCTGTTCAGAAAATAAAAAAGAAAGTGCTACAACTTTTCAAAGAAACACGAAACCAAAATATAATTATACCTGATCGGACGATTAGAATGTGAGTAATGACTTTAAAGAAAGAATTGGATCCAAATAATACTTTGTAATTCAAAACATCGCCGTCATTGATAAGAATGTTTAAACAACATATTAGTATTTTGTCACGTAATATTACTCATGCGTTTCTAGATCATGCGTGAATGACCAAGATTTGCGTAAAACTGTAGATAAATTCGTTGCTGAAACAAAGGCATTCATTGCAAGCAACAATCTCAACTCAAGTCAAGTTTTCAATACTGATCAAAGTCAGTTTGACAAAGAAATGCAATCTGGCAGGACTTTGGAAATGCAAGGTAGGAAGACATGAAATGAAAGGAACAGATGATTCAATAATTTGATCATTAACAGTCACTACTCACTCCGATATAATAATGCAAGTAACATCAATTGAGGATATGCTTTTATTGCCAATGTTTCTCTTGTCAGCAGAATCCACAGGTAAATTTCCTGCTAGAAATCCGCAAGGAAATTTAGAGCAATTGCTACGAAAACATCCAACTTATTGAAGGTTTTTCTTTAACAATCATTTTGGCCAAATACTTCCGAGAGTTGACTCCACCTCCTCGTTGTTGTTGGTCTTGCAACAAAGATGATGAATTAATAAATTCTACTGTACACATTGGTGTTCAGTTTCAAAAGCTACTGATAGCATCAAAATGCACTGGACTTATTCAGCCTCTTCACGTTTGATTTTTTTTCGTTAGTATAAGAATTTTGTGAGGTTTATTAGAGATGCAGTAATTGATTATTTTCATATATGGCACCGTAACAACATTTTTTCGTTTACAAGCTCCCACCCATTTCAAGTTTAGTAGCCCTTGGTTCAAGAAATTTATTAAACAAGCTTTCTTCATTTTTGGATATTGAGAATTAATACACCTAACATTGGCGGACTAGGGTATCAGGTGTGTTTAATGCCAGCGCTGTACTTAAATGCCAAATCCCATCATGAAACACATAAAGTTGTTATTAGTATAATACATCGAACTTTAAATTTGTTTAATAGATAACAACTAACAAGTGGAAAAGAAGATCTTAGAAGTTACAAACACACAACTTAGAAATGGGTGCAATAGAGAGCAGGTTCAGAAACAATAAAATGAATTATCAGAAACAGAAAAGTTTACATCAAGACTAAAAGGAGAATAACGATCCGAAAAGAAAAGTGACAGACGTCTTGGCGCATGTGAGCAATATTAGTAACTTAATATGGAGAATAGTGAAACAATATGGTGTTAAATCTAAATATAGACTACTGGCAAAAGCGAAAACCGATTTTTCAGTGACAACCTCCTATGTAACGCACCAGGTGTCCACACGTTCCAAAGTTCCTTCAAGCAAGGAAATGGCAAATTCATTGCTTTCTAACAAGCTGGAAACTTCGTACATCGAAAATAAGCATTTTAGGACTTTTGATTTCACGTATTTGCATGCCAAGCTTGTCTCATCTTCAATGGACTAGGATAAATCTTGGTGTACAGGTCTATATGACGCAGGAAGGACAAAGACGACACTTAGTTCGGGCTGATTAATTAATTAAAACTGTCGACCAAAAATCAAATTTGAAGAGCTTCGTTTCACAATTTCAAAACTTTTTAAGAAATATAGCAAATTTTGAAATGTTGACGTCAGACTTCGAGTGTCTGATTGGTATCACCACATAGAGATTGGGTTACCAGTGCTCCATTCATGATTATGGGCAACAACTCGCAGTAGTGTACCAAGAACCAAGCTTTGGGAGTGACGGTTCGGTGGAAAGTACGAAGGATTGAGGTCGGAAAGTTCTTTTATTTTTAATCAATTTAAAGTTATCCTTTTAATTGTAAAAATGGGAATATTGTAACATTATACATTACAGACATATCACATAATACGGTGGGTATCACCAATGTTCATTCAGAATATGATCGTTAACCCCCTTTTCTAATCGTTAATTAATATTTATGTTAACGTTAGTCTATTCACGCACCATGAACAAACATTATTTGTGTAACTAATGATATACTATACAGTATTAGTTTTTTGTTCACTATTTATATCACAGATCTTTATTGCCTATATCAATCTTAGTCTGCTCACTATTATTGCACATGAATCATATAAAGGACACAATATGTATGTACTACGTTTATAACACAACCTCTTTCTATGTATATATTCTGGCACTGTTTAAAGCAAAGCCTCTCAGTGATGACAAAAGATTATTCTGCGTCACCCGCACCGGGATTTTTGTTTTGTAAAAATGACTATTAGTGAAGATTTCGGGAATCACCCCCACTGCCCGAACTCTGGGTCCGCGCCTGACCGCTGGATTGTTTCCTATAATTCTGTGCTTAAGAGGGCTCCTCGCTCCAACACCCTCATTTTTAACATTTTTTAAAATATTTCAAAACCTAAGAGCACTATCTATGAACTTGCAAATTACTATGAAATACAATGGACAGCGTTGTCGAAATCTTGTCGATTCACGAGTGTTGACTTCAATTAAATAATTACGTCATAATCTTTGAAAACGCATCAATGGACAAGATCTCGATATCGCTGTCCATTGTATTTCATAGTAATTTGTAAGTTCTAGTGCGCTAGGAACTTACATTTTTAATAGCGTTCTTAGTTTTTTTTTTTTTAATATTTCGAAAAATGTTAAAAATGGGGATTTGGAGCCAGGAGCCCTCTTAAAGAAGGGACTGCAAAAATGCTCCGTGTCAGACAAGTATCTGAATTTGTGTCCCTACTATGCAGAGAAGTAATGTTGCTTTGTAGAAAAAACATGTTAACATTTTTTTCTATTTTTGTTTCTTCGGCGGTCGATCAGAGTTTGTTTTCCGAAAAGCCTCATACAAACAGGGCAATTATAAGTATCGCAGTGCTGTGGTCTCAAAGTTTTTACAATGTATACGCTAAGTTTCGCGAAACTTGAAGTAGAGACCATGTTTCCATCAACTTTCAGCTCATTTTTATATTTAATATATGACTAATATAATTTAACTTAGACAAAAATATATGCAGATCATTTGAAACCAAACGATATTTTACAGTAAAAAGCTCACTGGAGTAAATACCACATTAAAAAAATAAATATAAACTAAACGAAAGTAGAAAGTATACCCGTTGCGCAAGAAGGTATACGATAATGAGTAAGGTTAACCAGAGGGTGTAGCGCCGTATATTCTCGACTACAGCCCTGCCGTATTGTGAGAAATAACTTAATATTTAACAAATAAAGACGTAACTCTTGTTGATTAAGTAAATGAAGATCTACGTTGCGCCAAAAAACGCATTTTAATGACGCTTACGATGAATGAGTTTTGCGGAGAAGAGATTAATATGCTCGGTATACTGCATAACGTCTATTTCATCTTAAAGATCTCATTTTTTTTATGAGGAGGAATCTGTTGTAAGATATACTCCTAAATCATACACTTTGCAAAATTATTATTTTTAGTTCAACTTAGATTTTCTATCTGTTTATCTAGACGCTTACACCTGTTCCAGTCTTTCGCATGATACAGCGTTCTTGATCATAATAAATAAATCACAGCCATATTCAATCCACTAGTGGATGAGGCCTCTCCCCGAAGGGAGGAGTTGGTCTACTGCTCCCACGCTGACCAGACAGGTTGGGAGAGGAGAGCCGAAGCTCTCACTGTGATCGCCACTGTCTTTTATTCACAGCAGCTCCCCAATTGTCCTCACGATGCTGGGTCAACACCGAAATTTTTGAGCCCCCACCGGGAATCGAACCCGGGACCGCTCGCATTGAAGTCGAGCGCGCTACCGACTTTTTTTTTTTTTATTTCTCGAAAATAATGCAAATACATTACCTCTTACATACAAAAGTACATAAACACTCTAGCAACTGAATAGCAGATTGCCATTAATATATTGCCCTATGATAGTTGGCATACATTTTGATTCGACATTCGGGTGAGAGTTCAAAAAATCTTAACAATAAAGTATTTTTATACAAGTCAACAGAATCAGTATACTTTAGGTCCAATATAATATACAAAGTTGTAGCTGTTAACCAAATTAAAAATTTACGTTTTGGTGGAGGAAAATATTTGTAGCAGGGAAACGAAATGAGAGTATGAAAGTCCAAACTATGAGGAGGCTGTCGGGTAATCCTACCAAAAATAGTTAAATATTCCTGCCAGATTGCACCAACTTGATTACATGTGGTAAGTTTATGTTGAATAGACTCTTCGGCGCCACATACTTGACATTTGCTATCCTGAATAATACCATATTTATATAATAAGTCACCGGTGGGATAATTGTCATTAACAATAAAAAACCAGGTTTGATGGAGAGAAGGTTCGTTTCTTAATTGCGCTAGAGTGGACCAAATCAGAGGCCACTGATGTATTCGAAATTTTTCAGTAATTCTCACAGACAAATTTTGTTTCGTTACAAGTTCGTGATACAAATGTTTGGTGGACAGATTTTCTATTTCTTGTTTGTTAATCAAAGCATATGCGATATCTAAAAAAATTTCGTTTAGGTACGGAAGGAGGTGCCTCCATTTATTCATGTCCACCGGCGCCGTTAACTCTATTAAAGATAATACATTTTGAAAAGGACCATATGAAAAATTTTCAGAGAAAGCACAAATTATTTGTAAAGTACGATGTAATCTGAGAGCATGCCCTTGTATTTGTGGGTTTTTCAATTGTAAACCACCTTCTGCATAAGGAAGGGTTAATTGTTGTCGCTTAATGCGTAACGGAAAGCCTTGCCACAAAATATAACCGATCATTTTGTTTACTTTAGCCCAAAACAGATTAGAAAAAGGTAATATTTGTATCCAGTAATAACATTTACTGAAAACAAAGGAATTAACAAAATTCACTTTGTCAATAATAGTATTGAAACTGAACTTATGATTAAGGAGAACGGAACAGATTTTGCCAATTACATGTGACTCATTGAGCTTTATCGTTGTTTTAATATTATTTGACCAAAAGAAACCCAATATTTTATGTTGTGTAGTCATAGAAAAAAAGTGGCGATAATCATTGATCTGGTCCTCCTTAAAGTACAAAATTTTGGATTTAGTGAGATTAAGCTCGATACCTGCTACTTGTTGATACAGAAAAAACAAATTTTTAATGTTAAACATTTCTTCTGGCGACCTAATTACAAAAGAAATGTCATCAATATATGACATCAGTTTAAAAGTACCAGAATTACATGAAATACCTTGGAGCATAGAATAGGCTTTCAGAATAAAGGGCGCTAACGCAACCGTAAAGAGGAAGGAACTTTCGGTGCCACCTTGAGAAATGCCTTTCTTCATTTTAAAACCAGGGGAGATCCGGCCATTCAATCGTAATTTAATTTGCCTATTGGTATACACAAGGGCGATGATATTTACCAAAGAATCTGGTATTCCTAAGGCTTTTAACAAGTGAAATAAATATTGATGCGAAACTGAGTTAAATGCAGAACGGAGATCAGTACTTAGAACAACAAAATCTGCATTGGTATTTAGAGTTTGAAAATGAATGATGTCTCGGAATTCCGTTAACAAAATATGGAGGGGTGTGGAGCCACGAAGACCCCCCTGTACCTTATGAATTAGTTTTTCAGAATATTCCATTAATCTAAGCGTTATACATTTTAAAACCAACTTAATATCTAAATTAGTTAAACTAATCATGCGTAAGGAGTCAAAAGACGCCTGTCCTGGTGTTTTTGGAATCAAAATGGCCAAAATATTAGTGAATTCATGAGGTAAAGTGTGTGCTGTCCACAACTCATTGAATACTTCACATAACGCCGGCAGTAGTAAGTCACTAAATGCTAGATAAAACTGTTTATTTAACCCATCGAGACCACCGACCGAATGTGGGTTAAGTGTCTTAAAAACCTGACGAATTTCGGGAAGAGTAAAAGGTTGTTGAAGATAAGTTTGGTCGTCCAGCGTTAAGTGGGAGGAAACGAAAGAGATAAAATCATTATGGGGGTTATATGTGGTGTCCTGTTCAAAAAATTGCTGATAACTGCTAAATACCTTGTTGTACACATGTTCTTTTTCATAAATTATCCCATCAGTATGCAAATAGGAATTTAAAAAACTAGATTTTGCCCTTTGTTTTACTTTTTTAACGTGCAAAATATTGGGTATTTGATTGGCACCCTCCTTACTGAGTCTACTTCGCTCTATGAAACCAATATTTTCCTTTCTGTGTAAGGAAAGGATCTGTGCTTGTATAAATTTTATTTTATGCAAAATGGGTTCACCGTTTTGTAGCTGCATTACATAGTCTTGCAGAATGCGATAATAATAATAAAACCGTTCTCTGGTTATTTGTCTTTGTTGCCGCGTAAATTCCTTAATAACATACACTAATTTCTTTTTACAATAAATCCACCAATCCATTAAGGATAACATTTTACCTTTTCGTAATAATAATTGTTTCCAAGTTAGTTTGATGAAAGCATGAAAATCATCATTTTCTAAACACAAATTTGAAAATCGCCACACAAAAGTTGGGCGGTAGTGTTTGATAGAAGGCATCTCAAGTTTACATATTACTGTTAAATGATCAGAAAAACAAGTCTGTATTAATTGAATATGTTTCAGCCCATCCGCCAACTGTTTGGATACATAAATTGCGTCAATTCGGCTTTTACTGTTGGACGTATGAAAGGTATAACCTTTGTGATCTTTTTTTAAAAAGGGCCATACATCAATTAACTCAAAGGCTTTAATAAGTTGATTTAGGCTATCACTGTAATTATTACCGGGAAAACTATCATGATGAAAAGCAGAGGAATTCATATCTCCCATACAAACAATAGGCATGTTTTTATAACCTATAAAGGTAGTCAGCTCTTGTGAAAAAAAACGTTCCCTTGTAAGCCGATGCTGGGATCCAGAGAAAGCATAAACATTAGAGAAAACAACATCATTACAACAAAAAGAGAGGATCCGACCACTGGGATGGTACCGTAAGTCGGTAACAGCCAGGTCTTTCCTTGCTAAGACCCCGACCCCCTGACCTGTATCTTTGATTGTATTTTTATAATAATCATAATTAGAAATCTCAAGATCTACATTTCGAATATCTTGAAGATGTAAGATATCGATGCCAAAATCCTGGATAAACTTTTGTATAGCTTTACATTTAGTAGTAGAAAAACTTGTACAGACGTTGACTGTAGCATATGTGTAGGTTTGTGTTATATTACAAACACGCAAAATACTGGTATCTCTGTTGCACAAACAGAGAGAAGAAAAAAGGAAAAACAGTAGCACACGAAAAAAAACTTGAACAGACAGTTTAGCTGCTGGAGACATTCCGTCTGTGGTGTATACACAAAACGCCTGCAGCTATTAACGTTCACTGATAACCTAAGTTCACTCCGGTTCCTCCCTCCTTTCTCCTTCGAGAGGAGGCACAGAACGGCCTCGTAACCTGTAGTGATGTTGACTCGTCACGGAGATCGGTATTTGACCTTCATCCTGTTGCTTCTTTTTTTTAATTGTCACTAATTCGGAAAGGAAAGTTTCGCCAGTATTTCGCTTTTTTTCATGTTTGTCACGAGAAAAAACTTGACTACTAGATGGTAAAGAACAAGAAAAGTGATCGGCTTTTTCTTCTACATCCATGAGTTGTTCAAGGGAAACGAGGTTAGTTTGAAAATCGTCAGTGGGGAGTTCTATGTCCACAGTAGGATTTACGTTCACAGTAATACCCAAAGGAATTGGGGCATGTTGAGTTTCACAAACTTGGAGGGCCAGTTGTTCAGTAGAACGTTCGAGAACACTTACCTCGTCCTGCTTATCATCAAAAACCGCACCGGCAGCGTTCGCATGTACCTGCTCGGCATTCTTCCTGTCGGCGAACTGTTGCGTGGAAATAGTTTTGGAAACTGCAGGAGGTGGTTTTTCGTTGTCAAGCGGTTGACTGGAAGGAATGACGTCCAAATCTTCGGGCATCGAATTTGTTTTTCGTAAACTGCCTAACACTGGAAAACTGGTCATATCTAAATGAAACTCACTGTTATTGAACTGGTTAATCGGCTTTCGTACAGAATGGGCTGTTGCTTGCTCATGTTTACGTTCGGTTTTAGCTTTGCATTCGGCTACAAAATGCCCCTCTTGACCACATCGAAAACATTTATTGGCATTGCCAACATGAAAAGCTAACACTCTAAAACCAAAAATGTGTAAGATCGGTGGAACCTGTTTTTTTAACTCTGAAAAAATCACTTTGCGCTTGCCCGAGTACACTTGCAGGGGACATGGGTGCCTGTAGACATCCTGTATAACTTTGACCATTGTTCCATAGGACTGCATATAAAATGCCACTTGTTGATCACTGACGTCCAAAGGTAAGGGATGTTAAGTAATGACCGTAGTTTGTTCATTAACTAATGACACCGAAATGGGATACGTTTGGTCGTCAGCATGAAACTCCACTTGCCGATTACAACTATGCACTAACTTCTCAGCTAAGACCAACGAAATCACTCGAAGGAATACCGATTTGGTATAGGAATCCACCTCAAGACTCACAACGTTATCGGTAGATAAGTTAAATAGCTTAACAAGCCAATGTTGCAAATCCAAAATGTCAGGTTTTTTAGGATAAGTAGAAAAATCAAAGCGTAGCGTATTTTGACGAAAAAGCTTTTTTCGTTGCCCTTCTTGACTAGTAGTTGCCATACTGCTTAGTGCTAATAAGCCACGCGAAAAATGGAAATCACTATGTTTGCTTCAACGATTTAGAAACTATGTCAAAAAAAAATAAACGTACGTAAGAAATAAAACAAAGAACACACAAGAGAGGTATGGAACCCCAAAGTTGCTAGACACACCCCGAACTGGGCCTTTGCGTTTGCAGGAGCTTGCACTTCGCGCTCCACTCCACACGAGTGCTGAACACCTGACTCACCGACTAGGCTACGCAGGAGCTCGCTTGATCATAATATTGGGATATAATTTTCTCTGAGATATCTTAGGTCAATATTGTCAATCAATTCAATCAGTCGTTGTTTTACAAAACCTGTAGATTATTTACTTAAATTTCAGTTTCATTTCGTACTTACTTGATAGAAGTATGGGATTTTCGTGATTCATTAAAATGTCTACGAACTAAACATTTTAAACTTTTCACAAAACCCTTATTCATATGATTCTCCGGATACTTAAATAATTTATACATAGTTAAAAGTCATCATATTTCGGGAATAAGTTTGCAGTAACCTCAAATTTAGGTCAACTTCTTAGACATTGAAAAACATGCTCTGTCGGAATACTGGAAACAGTTCCACTTTAGTGGTAATAAAGCTGGGAAGAGTAAGTTTGTTTCAAATATTTATGATGAACGTTTCCGAGGTAGGATAATTGAAAGCACAGCAGAACCTGTAATAGAAAAAATCACATTGTAATTACAAAAATACTTTCATGAAAAATAAGACTCACAATATACCATGCTTAATCGATAGATCTTAGTACCAGATAACTTCCATTAAGATAAAGTAACGCTCTCCAACAAAAGATGGCAGCACTATCTCCGTTTATATCTAATGTATTTTTATCGTTGCACAAAATTTAAATGCTGCTCCTACAAATTCAAGCCTAGAGAGTTCTAATTTTCAGGGAATAAAGTTCATAACCAATTCAATAGTTCGATGAATGCCGATTTTTAATTTTCTTTTTTGTTCATTGTTGAAAGAGTTTCATTGTTTTGGATTTTATATTCACAACAATAATCAACCGATTTCAACAATGAAGTAAAACGAAAATAAAAAATCGCTATCAATCGAACTATTGAATTGGTTATGAACTTTATTCCCTGAAAATTAGAACTCTCTAGGCTAGAATTTGTAGGAGCAGTATTGAAATTTCGTGCAACAAGAAAAATACATTCGACATATACGGAGATAGTGCTGTCATCTTTTGGTGGAGCTCATTGCTTTACATTAACCTTAAAGGTTAAAAATCATCACACACTACAGAAGTGGCAACGTTGCATTGACTGGTTGAGTAAGATGTTGCTACACTTCAGACAGTAGCGTAACGAAATGAGTGCGGGCCCGCCCGCAAAACTTTTATCCAGGCCCCCTTTATAATAGTGTATAGCAAACACAAGTAGTGTTAGTACCTTAAACAATAAAAATATCCTTCAACAAATTCATATTCATCAGTCTATGATTACTACATAAGAAATCAATGTTACTAACAGATTATAGTTGCTGCCTATTGCCTGTTACTAACAGGCCCCACTTCTTTTTTACACATACACACATGAAAATAAATTGTTCTTTATACATAAATTCTAGAGGCCTATATCACGAAGAGCCGATTATAGAAAAATATCTTCTGTCTGCAATGGAATAACATTAAATGTAATTTCCTTATTTATAGTCCTCTTTCTGTTATTATTATTATTATTAATTATCTTAATTTACAAGATAAATAAAAATTAATTATTCACTCATGATTTGTTGTATTGCTACTGACGATGAATTTAAATTGAGGCTTAGTACCAAATTAAACGGGCCTCAAGTATTTGACTTGTCCGGGGCCCCGCATAACTTCGATTATTAACAACAACTTAGGAGTGTCATCATATCTAAAATGCTTAAATAATCGAATTTGAGTATTTTTGAAAATTTTCGGTCGTAGCGCCACCTTGCACCGGGTATACACTCTAGAGGTCGTAACTCGTAAGGTGTATATGTATCAAATATGAAGTCAATCCGACAACTCCATCGATATAACGGAATATTTTGCATAACGAGTGGCAGCATATAATTCTTTTGTGGCATCTTCCAGAAGAACGAAAAAAAAAGTTGATTTCCTTTGTAGCCTAAATTGTTAAAAATCACAGTGACGTTGAAAGGGCAATGTCGTTAACTACATCCCTTGCTAACAAATTGGAGATTCCCCTAACATTACATAACTGGACTCCGGACCAATCAAGTTTTTAGTTTGTGCCTTTTGCATGCAATATTTCTCCTTAAATTTGAAATTAAAATTATATTAAATAATATAAATCTAGAAAATCGGACGCGGACCCTCTTTTACCTGGGCTCGCCCGTATGGCGGGTCCGAACGTTACGCCACTGACTTCAGATATTACATTAGCAGATGAACAGTAGATCGAAATATTTTAGTGAAGAAGTGCCACTGCACTATGTATAGATTTTCGTGGGTAACAGAAAATCGTGTAATTATATTTAAATTAATATAAGCTTGTAAATAATAAGTACATATGTTTTTCGCCACAACGATATAAGAATCCACAATTACGAACAAAGCAAATTCTGATTTAAGTTTGAACATAATGATGTTCATTTATGAGATAGCATCCTGTGGCATAATTAACCATTGTAACATAATTTGTACTGGCTTAATCTTGACCAGGATAGAATCCCATGGCCAAAGTTTGTTACTGCGACGATGAACTTGTGAGTTCCATCAGCCATAGGGTTATGTAAATAAACAATTTGTATAAACGTCAAATTTAGTACAGATTTGCACAAAGATATACTTTCACGATTCTCATAATCTGGTTTTTCAATCTGCATATGCGTTGAAGATATAGTTCTGGAAAGAGAATGTTTTTCTTTTAATACAAAAAAATTACACTATTTTTTACTCTGTTTTATTTCTAAATTTTTGTATGCAGTGTAGATACGTGACATCTCATCAATACCTAGACAGTTCAGGAAACAAAATGACGTGTAATTTTATGTAATACGAGATAATATTATGTAACAGTTTTTAATTGAATTCAATTTATTTTTCTTCTTTAGAGATTTTAGGGAACTTTGTCTAAAGTCGATAACAGCTTTGTAAACCTAGGGCTCATTTACTCGTGAACCGATAATAGTCAGCTTGTTATATCCAATTTTAATTTTATAGCCTTTAGGCTATATTATTTATAGACTCAATATTGAAATTATTTATAGCTTTTAGGAAACGAGCTCAGGCGACCTTCCTTTATAGCAGTTATGCCTCAGACAGCGTAGAATAAGGTTAGGAAAGAACTAAGTTAGGCCTAGTTTTAAGGCACCATACGGGAATTTATCTGATGTGTCTAATAATAAACCCTGGAGAGTCAGGATTAGCGGTCACTGAAATCATTCCCAGGACTTTCTGATTACTAAGCCTGCGCTTTACCAGCAGTGCTGCGGCCGCTCGAGGTGCAAGCATTATTAAAATGGAGTTTCTACCTTTTATGTGTAACGTATTACTTCTCTCACCTATATAGAAACAGAAAAAACAACGTCTATTTCTGAAAAGTGTTAAGTTTAGAGTTTCATGCATATCCTTGAAGATCACACGCGATTAGTATCAACAAGTTAGTAGCGTTAGGTTATAGTACTAATGTTAAACCCTCTACTATACTCTGGCCGACCGCTAGTAGCTTATGTGTAATTTAAAGTCGTGCAAAGGAAGAACTAAAGTCAAGAATGTATGCAGAGTTACCATGTTACCAGAGTTACAGTTCTTCACAGTTACCATGTTGGAAACCACAAACATACCGTTATCATACAATTTATTAGCAGTTAGCTTGTTAACAATATCAGGCTTTGTAAAAATTCGGTACTTTATTAATTTTCTTTCGTGTGCTCGTAATTATATCTAATATTCCAAAGTCATTAGATAATAATAGTAACATTGTTCATCATTCTAACTTCACACAAATCAAACAATAAAGAAATATGAGAAAAATGATAGTTAATATGGATGTCAAATACTATTTACTTTGTTTCACCATAAAAAGCAATAGGCAACTTAAAATTTCTTAATGTGTCAACTGATTTGAAACTAACTGTCAAATCTCCAAGTTCGTCGCATTTTAGCTAAAATAGAATGTTAAAATTACATTAATATCTGGTTTCTTTACCACGAGAATGAGTGGTTCTGCTTAGTAACTGATTTTACACTGAATAAAAATGATAATAGGAAATAACTTAAAGCCGTGGTTAGCCAGAACGTTGAAGGTTACCCAAATGCACATGTCGATACACTTTGTTGTTGACAATATTAATTCAAAGTGGAAATGTACTAAAAAAAAGTTTTATAACTAAAAGCATGATGTTAAAATCGTTCTGAATGTTGATGTTCATATACCACTTGCTGAATTCTGGTATGTTAGAGACAGTGTGCATGTAAACATTAAAATTTTGGTGAGCCTGCAATGCTAATAATCATGAATCGATGTTCGCTCACTAGAAAACATGAACTACAAACAAAGTTTACTTTGCAATAAGAATATTACGCAATTTTCCACAA
The DNA here is from genome assembly GCA_022664845.1 of Lepisma saccharinum. NCBI lineage: Eukaryota > Metazoa > Arthropoda > Insecta > Zygentoma > Lepismatidae > Lepisma > Lepisma saccharinum. The sequence goes on along the minus strand of JAGDQP010001997.1, from coordinate 44,034 downwards.
ATTGCCTAAATCAAGAAAAGAAGCAATTATCCTACACAACGATTAGCCATTTCATACGCACTATTTTCAAATCTGTAAAGCTGAATTTCATTGCAATTATGTCTCAATAAATTTAATGTAAAAAAAATGTTAACATATATGTGTACTTGGATATAATAAACTATGGCTGGAAGTTTGAAATCGATGCGTTAAGACTTATGATACATTTATATCTTTGGCTGACTTACTTAAAAGTAAAGCTGCAAAGGTAAAAATTGGAATCGCACAGTGATTATCAATCAAAACTCCAAGATATATATTCATAAAAATGTCACCAAGTTTTCCTCCTCCCATCATTAGAGTTATTCCCATACCACTGAAAAGCGAAAAAGAAATATTTAATTCAATAGGTTTGCATTTAGAGCACTGAAAGCAATGTTGGCAATATTTTCTTATTTGTTTTCACGACAGTGATAATAATGTTTTTAAGCAAAATAATCATGTAGAATGAAAGATACTTTGTAAAAAATAGCAAACACATATATACTTGATAATTTTATTAAATGATAAATTTAGCTGAATCATGCACGAAACTTATCGAACAATCCATTTGAGTTATTCTTAGAGCAACTTCCGAGAGCTGTAAAAACTAAACCAACATACATAGAAAAATAATTAAAATGTTGACAGGTAACATCCCATACCTTGGGAGGAGGATTACGTTAATTATATCTGCAATAACAACTCCATATGTCTTGTTGCTGACCAGAAAAGGAATTTACGCCCATGCTGCGAAAGCGAGTTACAATTACAAAAACGAACTAAACCAAAGCGTGAAAAAGAAAGTTATGGTTACATAAAGTAATTTTGGCAAAACGCTTTTTTCACCAAATTTTTGTTAACAATGACAAACAATAATTAGAGTATGTAGAGCACATTACTGTTTAATGTTTCGAAATATGAAATCAAATATTTGCAGTTATTTAGTTTTTAAAATATTCAAACCGGACTTCAGTACGTAAACACCATTATGTGCAGTAGAAAGTGGATGGAATCTTGTGAAACATACAATGGTTAATATTTGTAAACATAAATCGTTTAAAAATCAGTGTTTACTGGGAGGTTCATATGCCGCTCGTGAACTTTCCCAAATTTAGAGGACAAAGACTAAAATCGGGAAAATTCTACTTTTTAAGTTGAGTGTGGTCTCGTCCGAACACACGTTTTGCATGTGTATGGACAAGCGTAAAGCAGTGTTATGAAAAATTCATACTCAGCCAATAACAGGTGAATTACGAGAGGTGAAGAGGTTAAGAGGTGAATTACGAGAACTCTCCTGGCACAAAAAGCGCACAATACTTCAATAAATAAACTTTATGTGAACGCATGTGAACTTTATGAGAAATTACTGAACAATTGTTAGTTTTTAGTGTGCTCAATGTTCTTTTTTATTGGCTTTTGGCCCACGGTGCATATTTGTACACATCAAATTCATATTTAATGTAGTTCACATTATTTACACTTCGTTTTGAGATCACTTTTAGTCAAGGTTGATTGATTTAAATCGCGCTTTAAATCAGATGATTTTTTAAATCAATGATTTAAATAAAAAAATATATTTAAAAATGTAGAAATAAAGTGCAGTATTTTTAATAATTTTTGGTTTGAATCATAGGTAAGCTTTAAAATTCACCTTTCAGTCCTTAAGTGATAATAGTCTTTTATGATACAAACCCAAACCAAAGTGATGGTCCTAGAATTTTAACAAAGTATTTGATTGGTTCATTCATATTACATGCGAAATTTTGGAAGAGAACGTAGGAACTCAATTAATATTATACAATTTATATTAAACACTTTGTAATACAAATGTGTTTATTTTTGTGATACATATGAAAACGAACACACAGAAACAATAAATCCAGTTTTGCTTTACAAAACAAAAATTGTTGTTTCCTAACATTATCCACTTTTTATTACGCAAAATGTATTTGTATCAAGTTATTTAATTTCTTCACAAGTTGTTCAAATATAATTAATTCTTAATGGAAGTATAAAAGTTACCTATGTGTATGCTGAAGGATGAATATGCAAAACTGTGCATCCACTATTGATTTCAATGTATTAAATAGCTCTCATTGAATTGAATTTTATCTAAGGCCTTAACGCAAATTTCGATAAGACCGAATTGATGATTATGGGAGAATTGGTGGAATGTAGAAAGTGGGAGCAAACTATAGAGCCCTGAGGAAACCCACGCACACGGTTTTCATTCACCACAAAGTCCACAATGGCACGAGCCGGGATCGAATCGTGGACCCCACGGACTGGAAGTGAGAGCTCTACCACTGAGCGACCGCGGCTCCAAAATAGCTCTCATACTTTATGGAATTTATTGTCATACGATGTTCTCAAATTGATAGTACAGTTTTGAGAGCTAAAAACTCTTAACTGAAATTAACTCAAATAAATCATAGAAAACTTAAATCGTGGAACATTTCGTTCGGGAGATGTAGCGTGGAAGAAAGAAGTAATTGAGATTATAAAATTTTCAGTTACTTAGGGAGGAAGAAAGGCACAGACGTCATTTTAGAAGGAAAGCTAATACCTAGAAACATTGTAGGTCGTTTCTTTTTCGAACTTAATTACTCTGTATATACCTCTGAAATTTTCTTCATTTTCTTCGTTAATACACAAAACTAAAATGTGTATTAAGTATGAAAATGTACAAAAGTAACACGTAAACATGGTCATGCATAGACGTTTATGTAATGGGTTATATAGTATACTAGCGACTTGGCACGCTAGATTAGAGGAAAATTTTGATGTATTTTGGTAAATTCTCTAAACAAATACCACTCTACTTTGACAGCATTCAGCTGGTTTGTATCAACGTTTCTTTAAAGTGCTGAAAAGCGCTTGGGAAAGGCATTCAGTTCCAGCAAGAACGCTTCGGTTAACCGTCACCCCCAAACACTCGGGTCGGGTAAATATCCAAAACTTGGTATCTATCGTAATCTTCTTGGTTATGGTACTATGTATCCACTTTAAATGTTACCATGGTTATGCTTGCATCCACTTTAAATGTTACATAAAGAAAAACCATAACATTTACCCATAAATTAGTTGACATTCAATGTTTCCATTATAAGAATTACAATTTTATAAATGAAAAGTTCATTTTGAGACAGAGACAATGCTTCACCGTCCACAGACTCACAACATTCACATATTCATTTTCTTTCTTTCTTTCTTTCTTTCTTTTTTTTTCTTTCTTTTTTTTTTGCGTGGACTCGGAATCTGATATAATCAATGAGGATTGTGATAAGTGATGAACAGACGAGAGGCCTTTAAACTTTTATGTTCACAGCCCTGCTTACAATTTCTTAATTGCTATTTGATGGATAGGTTAATTCTGAAGTTACATAAATTACAAAGATCTGGTATGTAAATAGTTTAAAGGCATTTTATTTAGGAAAACAGGTTACCAAAATTTTATTTTTCAGTTTAGCAATGCTTTACAACTACCTTTTTCTCGTTAAAGAGGATTAGTTAATCGATGAAATACATTTTAATTAGGAAAACATAATTTAATTTATTTTAGGGCCTTTAGGCGACTATGGCTCAGACCGTATGGATAATGATGGAATGAAATGTTTGAATGCAGAAAGTGGGAGGAAACGGGAGCACCTCGAAAAAACCTGCGCACACGGTGTTTGTCCACCACAAAGCCCACATAGCATGAGCTGGGATTAGTCTAACGACCTCTAGCACCGGAGGTGAGCGCTCTACCAACTGAGCCACCGTAGCCCCGCGAAAACATAAGTTAGTAAAGTTTTATTTCCCTGAATAACCATGCCTTAGAATTACTTTTTCGTTATAAGGAATTGAGTAATTCCCATATCTTTACTTTATTAAGTGCCTTTAAACTATGAGCAGTTGTGATTAAAAATCATTTTCCTAAGAGAAATGTCTTGAGCTGTTAATTAATCTTCATTGCTTTCTTTATTTAATTACAAATAGTTGTTGAAATGATTGACATTTCAAACTTGTGAATTTTAGAACTGCGAAAAACTGTCATCAGACAATTTTAAAATGCTTATTTGATTACAAAGGATGTCTTAGATTTTGAAATGTATACATATTGAGGAGTATTGTTAATCAATTGTTCTAACAGCAGAGATCCTTCACTTTAGGGTATATCTCTTTCGTAATGGTTTCAACGTGTCATTAACTGTTCATAATTTGGAATTTCCATTATTTCCTAATAATTTGATTTGGATTTTCCTTGTGTAACATATCAACAATCACAACAAAAAACTTTGTTTTGTTTCTATGTTATCAAACTGAAAATTTAGTAGTAAATGCGAAAGAGAAAGCAACAATGGCTTTGGATGCTCGTGAGGGAATTTCGTCAGGAAAGTGAAGAATAATTTCCCAGAAGGAATCTTGATACATTAATACATGAAACTGAAACGGATGTATAAGAATTGAAAATAAATACATGTTAAATTTCGGACTTAAATTTCTCATTCAAATTACTATTATTGGTCTAATTTGGACAGTAACGATGTGGTTTGCTTAGATATGTTACTGATGATGCAAATCAATATCATATTAACCATGAAGAAAGAAGGAAACACAATATTTACATGGATAAGCACTTATAAAAAAAGCATTTTGGGTATTTACCCGGAAATATACTCTGGGTGCAAATTTCTTTTCTGGTCAGCAACAGGACATACGTAGTTGATCTTATAGCAGATAAAATTAACGTAATTACCCATTCAAAGTATGGTAGCTTATCTTGTGAGTTGAAATTGAACTCCTTTATGACCATGAGTCATCTATGGCTTAGGTCTTAGACATGCTGAAGTTACACGTAATTAACTCGTTCGAGTAAACACTACTGCTCTTGTCACTGTGTCACCATTACAACAATGTTTTAAACTCCGTTCCCGTAGCCCGAATTACCACAGAGGAGTCTCGTTGTGAACTGTCCGAATGTTGAAAAGATGCATAACCATATACGTTATTCTTGTATACACTAGGATCATCCGGAAAGTTATTTCCGTTTTCATGTAGAGCATGAAGTTTAGTGAGTAACGGTACCATGTCTAGTAATAGTGTAGTATGAGTCATCACGCATTCAGCAGTGACAGGGTGAAGGTAGTGTTTCCCTTACCCACGTTACAACTGCCGTTTACAATGTTTGGAATAATTGAGAATCCCGCTACCTTCGTAGTTCTTTCATTAATAGTATTTTCCTTAGCCAAAAACTTGAAAAATGTTGAATTTCATCATCAACTCTGCAGATATGTGGAGATAACATAATGAATGAGGATGGCGTCACAATGGTGCTGTATGTTTAAACAAAATAGGTTGACGGATATCCACGATGAAAATACAAGTGCCATACAAAGTGAAAATACAAAGTACTGTCGCGAATGATGAACCAACTTAGAAGATTGGAAAAAGGCTTCAAGAAAATCGCCCATTTATAATTTTAGAACTTTTTGGGAAGTTTGCGCATATATGTCCCACAGTTCTTCATGAAGTGATTACCGGAAAATTTTACAACCGGAAGCTCAATGGCTATGTAACAAGCAGAATTCTCAGTTCCTGCGTGAAGTTTGAAGAGCGGTTTCTTCATGAGTAATGGCAACCCGCCCTTCGCTCTGCTACTGCTGAATGCATGCTTACCCGCGCTGTTGCAAACATGGCACTCTTATCCACAATGTTTCACGTTTCACCAATAGCCATAGAATAATAACATTCTTTGTCTAACATTTTTTCTTCTTTTGACTGAGTTGTTATTACGGTTCTAAAAGAGCTGATGAGCTTCAAAGGATTTGACCTACAGGTTTTGGTAAACTGTACTCGGAACCAGTTCGTTCAATAGGTCCTGAAGGGAACTAAACCCATGACCAAGAGCATAGAAAACAAACACGCTAACCTCTCGTCCACCGTATTGTTTCTCGTTTTATTTTCTACTGTTCATTAAAACTTCAGATGTAAATTGTCATCGTACAATATAGTAGGCCTATTTAGTTCACACTGCAAAATAGTATTAACTTCAGGTCATGAATTTTATTTATAACTCTTACCTAATGTGAGATGGAAGCAGGTCAATAATTATATAGGGAAGAACTGCCGTGGCTGTAGAGGTTGAAGCTTCAAAGAAGCAGGACAGAACTAAAACGCCGACTGAGGATTTTACAAAATAAAGACCCAGCGTACAGCATCCGGCCAAAAACGAAGAAGTACCTGAAAAGGAATAAACAAACTTCGGAATCGTGTGGCATCAAATTTTATAATAGTCCAGGAAAGCTACAGAAAAAAAATACCTTTAACCCAAAAAATTGCAATAAAAATAATTTTTCGCTATTCTAAGTGGAAGAAAGCGTTGAACAACATACCAAAAGTTTACACCGTTTGAAGCATGATAACTGACCGCCATTTTGAAAAAATGCCGCAAAATATTATTTTTGTATTTATCCCATAAACGAGTGCCCTTATAGAATTTTGCAGGGATACAAAGTGAAAGATCATAAGTTTCATTTTATGCCGCTTATACTAAACAGTTACAAAGCTATCACCAGTTCTAGTATTGTAAATTTAAACTCGTAAAAGAAAAACAAATTAAGAAAGATGTTTTTATTAAGGTGAGGTGAGGTAAAAGTCTGGCCAAATCATGGTAAGTCCAAAATGGCTACAGAGAGTTGGGTGGATATCGATGGTTCATGAATGCTCGATATTGGTGACAGGAGTATGGTGTTGGATATCTTGAGATATACCATTTTGGATTTTGTCGAGAAATTTAAATATAAAGACCGTCATATGTCATATCGTTTACGTTAGCTCGTTCTCAGACATTCAAATGTTAAGTATTTTTTTACCCACGTTTATTTGTTTAGAAGGTAGGGACTATGGAACCTGGGATTAGGCGAAATGTAGTGTTTTGCCATTTTGTTGTTGCAGGTGATTCAGCATGACGCTAATCCTTTCTTAATGGATTGACATTGTGCTGATGAGTGGGAGGAGATGGGACGTGGTGCGTGACAGGGAATACAGTGGACAACCAAGGGTGGCAACCAACAAGAATACTGCAGTTGCACTTGTAGTAACAATTGTAAAGAACCCCACACACAGTACTAGACGGTTACAGGCGATATCTGCTGTCAGTCAGAGATGCGTTTTACGATGTCTGTAAATGGCTGTAAAACTGTAAAAAAAGCTGTAAATGGAACAACACCGAAGTGAGGATGATCCAGACAGGATGTCGCGGTTTGCATAATAGACTTGAGAGCGATGTAATGAGGACCAAATTTCTCCTTTGTGGGTATGTTGTTTGTCAAAGGACCCTCTCTATGTCCAGCGTGAGGACAATCAACAGAACCATACCAACGTATCCTTGGCAGATGACAGTAAAGCACATAGCATGAGCAAGGTAATAGTGTGGTGTGCACACGAATTGTGGGTCAGCGTTTATCCATGGCAACTTGACTGGCGAATCATACTTTGCTATTCTTCGCAAAAACCTGTTTTCATCACTGCTAAACTTTAAAGTGAATTTTCTCCTTTTCTCGTCCATATTGGGGCGCCCTTGCACTAAGCTGCATAGGCATCAGGGTGGTTGCATCTCCAATTTCCGGGATCATGAATTGGTCAGCGCGGGCCCATTGATTGGAACGCTCGATTGTATGATCTTAAGCCCGTGATTTTTATCACTGGAGTAATCTGAAAACATAGTGTATCAGGAAAAAATAAACTACGTACATCATCTCCAGCGTAGGGTCCAGAACATATGAGCGCTGGAGATGATGTTAAACCCGCTGTGTTACGTGATCCATGGAGATAGTGACTTGCATAATGTGTGCGGCCAAATAATCGCCAGATTGGTCATACATTATAGGGAGCCATACATAATATATTTTATGGTTTTTATCTCCTGCACAAATATACGTAAATAATTTCTGGTAACAAGCTAGCTAAACCGATGGTACATGACCCCCTTCTCATTTAAATAATCCTAGATGGCGGCTTTTAATCGGCGGTATATCCAGGTATTGTTTACCAGTGAAGTTGTCATGGATGAACACTACCTGACAATTTGTATGCCTCATATTCCACATCACACCATGTCCTTGCTTCAGCAATATGTTGTAATGCCATATTAGTCGAGGATAGATTGGCACCAGACCAATAACGATGGTTTTGTTTATATTCCTCACCGTGGATATACTGTATAACAGAGGCTTATCGCTAAACAACTCACAAAGAAATATTGGATCCTCAATGTGCCGCTTTAGAGTCCATTGCGCTTACTGTAACCACCGTTCTGGATAATCTCAATTGGCTGTTGCATTTGCAGCTTATACAGATGCCATTGGTTATTATACAGTACCCGTGAAATTGACCACTGGCTATCATATTACATCGCTTGCAATCTTCGAATACTGTATGTGGGGCTCTTCACAATGGATACGAGAAGTACCCTTGCCATGTTCTTCTCGATTGCGGTCCTTGGTAGTCCATTTTCCCCCTCCCCCATCGTCGCGCATAGATTCCGTATCCTCATTTTTTTTTTCAATATCTTCAACACTGTTGCGTGTGCTGTCTGCTCTCTGCGAATGACGAGCGTTGATTTCAGCTGCAATCACATTGGTACTGCGACCACCCTTTATCAGCACAATCTCGACCCATTCATGAAGGGGTGCTCCTGTTGAATCTCCTGCGACGACAGAATAATAAACAACTACTTTTCGCCAACTTCCAGATCTTATAGTCAGTATCTGCTAAACAAATAAATGTAAGTAAGAAACGACTTGAATTTCTGGAAACGAGCCAGCTTAAAACTATATGTCACATAATTCTATTCCATTTTTAGAAAAGCTCAACACAATTTATAATGACAGTCGTAATCGTAATTTAGTAGTAATGACAATCAAGATATTTGATATCGCAATGTCTTCAAGATCATTAGTAGGTTTAAAATCATCTGTGTTTTACTATTAGTACAAATTTTAAAGTCCAATACTCAGTCTAAGCGTCAAAACATATTGTTCTCATGTCATTCTTCCAAATCACTATAAATCTTATTTTTGGTAGACTGTTGTTTTGACAATTGCCGGAACGCTTTGCTAACACATTAATCAGCATTTTGAAAATACTCTTGAGTTTGCCATTGTAAAAACAGAATAAGAAATGCTTTATCAAGAATGAGTTTATGATAAATTTGTATTCTACACAGTAAAACATAGTTGTGTTAATTCAACACAATGCGGTGTCCCAGCGTGACTACCACTTTTGTGTGTTAAATTAACACAACACACGGTGTTGATATCCGTATTGGAGAAAAAAATACGGCTGCAGCTAGACTTGAACATAGTGTGTTCAGTTAGAAGCCGAGCGTCTTACCGACTTCGCTAAATCGTCAGACAAAGTACTAGATTGAAGCAATATAGAGGATAAAAAAATGTTGCTGAACCCCAAACACAAACAAAGTTACTCTCACGACTTATGCCATGATTTAATCACTTTTCCGTTGGTCGATTAGGGATCACAATCCCCAGAAATTGAGAATATGTTCAATTTCTATGAAAGCAAGCGCAGCATTTCACATGTTGTTACGTTAAGAAAGCAGTAATGCTGTTCAAGTGTTTGGCTGTCGCCATCTTGCTTGTTTTCATAGAAATAGAATATTCTCAATGAATGGGAATTCTGGTTCTCAATTGACAAGTAGGAAATGATTAAACCATGGGATAAGTCGTGCAAGTAACTTAGTTTGTTTTGTGGGTTCAGCAACATATATTTGATCCCATACACTGTTTAAATTTATATCGCAGTCGTTTAATTCAAATGTTGTTCACTAAATATAGTTTGCATCTAGTGATTTTTCTGTATGGCGATTTAGCCAAGTCGGTTAGACGCTCGATTTCTGATTGAGCAACCCATGTTCAAATCTCACTGCAGCCGAAACTTTTTTTTATCCCAGTACCGAAAACAACACCGTGTGTTGTGTTGATTTAACACATAAAAGTGGCAGTCACGCTGGGACACCGCATTGTGTTGAATGAACACAGCTATTTTTTGCAGTGTACTATGTATAAATAGAAGCATATTTAAGTGATAGAAAATCAACGTGTGTCAAATCAGGAAACTCGTAATAGTGAAGCCAAATTTGGCGTACATATCTACTAAGACTGGGTATGTGTAATATATCTGCTGTGATTATTCCAGTAAATATGTATGAGAGAAGTACGCAAAGTTAAGGGGATGCTAGTATACCTGGATGTTCGGAAATATGTGGTCAAAGTCCACAGCGTCTACCAGGTGCGTAAATATGAAACCGGAATTTATGTACAGAAAATACACAGTGATTGGATGACAATGTTAAGAACTATTTTATTCGAAGTATTGGCCATCGCTAGCGATACATTTCTGCCATCGTTCCGGCAATGTGTGGATGCCAGACCAAAAGACTGTGCCTCTTGTGCTGCAAACCAGTCATCAAGCCAATTTCGTAAGATGTGAAGTGCTGGTCAGCAAGTGCGTGTCTCGTGTATGCAAATAAGTGAAAATCGGAATGCACCAAGTCGGGTGAGTAAGCAGCATGCGGAAGGATTTCCCAGCCAAAAGTCACAATCGTTTCCTTGACCGGTTTTACTTTGTGGAAGGGTGCATTATTGTGAAGCACAATCACTTTATGTTGTCTTTGGTCATATTCTGGTCATTTTTCACGCAAAGCTTGATGCAAATCGATCATTTGTTGTCGGTAACATTGGGTATTAACGGTTTTGCCAGGTTTCAGCAGTTCGTAATAGATCATCCCCTTCTGATCCCACCAAACACAAAGCATTTTCTTCCGTCCATAGCGATTTGGTCTTACAGTCGATGTCACCGGTTCTCCTGGAGTTACCCATGATCTTTTACGCTTAGGATTCTCGAAATAGATCCACTTTTCGTCACCAGTCACAATACGATGGAGACATGATTTCCTTTTGTACCTGGCGAGCAGGATTTTGCAAGTGGTTTTTCGGTTTTCCTGCTGTCGTTCAGTCAATGCATGTGGAACCCATTTTCCCACCTTCTGAATCTTGCCCATGGATTTTAAACGTATGAAAACTGCTTCTCGCGCCACATTTAATTGACCCGCGAGTTGTTGTTGTGTTTGAGCGTCATCCTCATCCAACAAAGCTTGGAATTCCCTGTCTGCAAACTTTTTCAGTGGTCTTCCACGTTCTTCGTTTCTCACGTCAAAATCGCCACTTTTAAATTTTTAAACCACGCATAGCACTGTGACTTACCAAGAGCATGAACACCGATGGCTTTGACAAGCATGCGATGCGATTCTGCAGAAGTTTTCTTCAAATGGTAGCAAAAAATCAATGCTGTACGCACATCGTAGTTTGTAGGTACACATTGCGCCAAGTTCTACGCTATTAAACACTACACTATGACATAAAACCTGTCTGGCTGTGAGTTGCAATCGTTATCAGCAGTCAACACAAGCAAGTAGCGCCAAGGACGCAGTTTTACGGTAACCACAGTGACAGCTAACGCCGTCTATGCACAAATTCCGGTTTCATATTTACACATCTGGTATATTCAATTTTCCTGTATGCTATTGAAAAGGTGCCATTACGCTGCACGCATGACTACTAGAAACGACTGTTTAGCAAGCTTCGAGTGTAGCTCTTTTCAACATGGAAGAAAAGTTAAAATGACACAAAGCGCTCATTGTCATTTTTACATGCGTCTATAAGCTAATCTTCCATATACCGCTAGTTTTCCACAGTATATTCTATGCATATGAAAACTGTGTTTATTACATTTGACTTTCCTTGTGGTTTGTTTTATATCTCGTAGTTGTTGCACTCAACTCTATCCACGTTTGTCTCATTCTTGACATGTACTACAAACGTTATATCCTTTATCACTGCATTAATTTAAGGATATCTTCTTATTTTCAATTTCTCTGTAGCGTTAGCCAACTCGGATCATTCTCTTTCAGTATTCTTCAGAGCTTGCATTTTCTTGCTAACAAGAATTGTTTCTAAAATAGTTTTTAGCGTAAACAACGCATCGGCCATGATCGGATATTTCATATCTTAATTTTGTTACTTATCTTGTGTTTGCATTTTCTCTCCCTTATGTGTCTTTGTAAATCTCAATGACTTCTGGTTTCTATCAAGTACACCACTAAATGAATGCTACAATGTTATGTTCTAACGGGCTCAGTCGGTTTACTAGTGGTACGTTGTACGCAGATATGTCTCTCTGCAGCAGTATTCGACATGTATGTTCATATATTATTAAATTAATAAAATATATATTTACTTTTACCAGGTCCTTAGCTAAAAAAAAAAAGAAAATAGTATTTTATTTCGTAACCTCTCCATGCAAACCATATTTTCACCGAGATGGAATTTTTACTCTGATAATTTGGTTTTCCTATCTCTTTCTCTCTCTCTCTCTAGCTCTCTCTTGTTTTGCATAGATAATTATAAAATCAAGTTCCCACTCAATTTTAGGCATGAATATTTTCTACAGAGTAAAAATTGCCATGACAAACTATCTCTTGCGTTTTTGCATACATATTTACAAAACCATCTTGCCACACATTCGTATTTTGAAATATATAAAAGTATAATGTACACTCTCTATATCGCTACGGATTTTTTTTATATCATTATTTTCAACCGATATGGATTCAACACTTCTTTAATCCATACCATAATGTTAACAATAAAGTACAAATGCACTTTCCATTTCATGTTAGGTTTTACTAAGACTAATTTTAATATTAATATCTATAGACTAACTTTAATGTCTGTGCAATACAACATGATCCATTGTGTAATAATAAATCCATACAAATCAAGTTCCCTACTCTTTCCGGATATTTGTTTTCATTTCAGAACTATTAATAGCTACTACGGTTTATTACTTAATACCCAATATCCTAAAATAATATTACAAAACAGCCGTTCTGCATCTCTAATATTCAGTTTCAGTATTGTTTATTCTTTCAACTATTAGAAAAGCACCAGAGTGCTACTTACGTTGTTCTTTATTATGAAAAGTTTACATTATCATTATAGCGAAGATTATTAGTGTAAAAATCAACACAGATTGTGGATTTTATGATACCAGTGTGAAATTTTAAACAGCAGTCAAGTATATTAAAATGCTGCAAAAAACTCGCCGGGAGACATTCTGCCCTAAGAAGGGTCTCTAACCCTTTCTACTTCGAGACTTTTTGTTAAAATTTTAGACTTTCATAAAATTACCTCCAGTTCCTATCCTAAGTTATCGCAGACTTATGATTTATACCTTATTTTGTTAGCAATTGAGCAAGATTTCAAACGAAAGCCATTGCTTGTGTATTTTCGGAAAATGTGCCTTTAACAAAATTGTTTTATGCTAATTTTACGGATTCTAAAGGCCTCAATACTGGGCATATAGCAAAACCAAATATTTACAAAACATTGCTACTATATGCGTAATAGAGCTGCAAAGGTTCATTACAATACAAAGAATATGCTCAATGGTAACATATTTTTGCATATCAATGTATCAGCTGTAATGTATTTAATTCACAAGTTGTATGTAAAATTAAAAGTTGAAGTTTAGCAGATAACTCATACTGTAATTATTGGCAGATTTATTATGTGTAGAGCAGCATTTTATCTTTTTTTTTTTTACCATCCGTTCAATAGTCGTGTAACTGGGGTCCCAGATATTCAAATAAAATGCTCTTTTCAAATAAAATTTACCACTTTCCCCCATATCATGGGCCGAAGAAATTGCTCTCGTTAGGAAGCCTGTTCTATTGCTAACAAAATGAGGTATAAATCGTAAGTCTGCCTTAATTACGCTACGAGCTGGGGGGTATATTAATTTTACTACATTGGTTACAAAAGGAAAAGGGATCCTAATGGAAATGGTTAAGACCCTTCCTTAAGGCGCCACCGCGTTTCTCCCTGTGTTTTCTACATGTTCTTTCAAACTTGGCTGCTGTATGAAGTGTCATGCTGATATAAAATAAACTAACCACAAATTTCATTTCAATTCAAAGTTTATATATTTAATGCCTAACAATGCATCGGCTGTAATTTAATTTTTCTTTAAAAAACATGTAAAACTGAAGGTTAATGTTTGGCAAAGAGCTCTTACTGTAATTATCAAAGATTTGTTATTCATACCTCAGTTTGTTAGCAATGGAACACGCTTCCGCACGAAGGGGTTGTTCTGATCATATTTCTGTGAAACCAGAGTGCTATAAGTTAAAGGTAATCAAAACGTTCTTGACGTCTTTTTACGTCACATGAGAAAACGGGATCACTGAAAAGGATGTAAAAGCCTGAGGTGCTGGTTAGCCTGACGATTGGCTGGGAGTGAGAACATTGACTGTGACCAAGACAAACGCCTTGCTCAGTCATAGGAGTAATAGTTCCACTAGTGGCGAAGGCAAATGGAGAGTGTGGAAGCAGATCGTTTGTTGTCTGTTTTATGACTTAAAATTGACGCAGCCGAATGAAGTCGCCGAATACGTCAAACATTTGGGTATAATGTTGTGAATGAACGCACCATCAGGCATTGGTTCCAGAAATTCAGGACGAAAAATTTGTTGCTGTGTAATGAATCCCGCAGTGAACACCCACATGCCCTGGATGAAGAGATTCTGAAAGTGGACATAGAGCTAAATATGTAGACAACTTGTCGGACGTTTCCAGGTTTCTGATGAAATAGATAAGTGACTAATCTATTTACCTATCAGTCCTTATAGAACATTTTAGAAAAAATTCATACAAGCAAGGGAATTTGTATGAATATGCTATATAGCTTTTTGATTCATATTTTATGAATTTTTCAAAAATAAAAGTTGTGCTTGGCCGCCATCTTAAAAAATGGCTTAACCTCGAACTTTGTCGAACAAAGTCACAGGTTTGGGTTTAAACGGATATATCAAGCACACTAATTAGTATATTGGTACATATTATACCTTTTTTGAATCTCAATGAAATGGGCTTTAATATGCTGTATAACAGTTGCTTCTAGTCCCTACTTTGAGGAATAAATGGTGGGGATATGTTCAAATTTAACTCTTAAAATTCCCTTTTCGACTTTTTTCAGCTCTAACGTGGCAACATATCATGAAATCAAAATACAAAATATTCTAAAAGTACACTGATACATAATAAAGATAATCTGTAAGTTACACATTGATCCAAGGATAAGTTGAATTTATATTTTTTTTTTTTTTTGCTTATCTGAACTGCATAGATAACTGTACAAAAGCGTTTCACAGAGATCAGCGTAAGCTTTCATCATTCTACTTACAGTTGAAGTATGTGTTATACCTCCTTCAAATCTAAAAAAACAGGCATTCCGTTGGTGTGCGGATGTTGTTAATAGGGTTTAATATAGGGAAGTAATGGAGGGAGTTTTCGAAAACTTCACCTCAAACATTCCCTCTTTTCAAATTACTGCGGTTATAGAATGGCAAGGCTACATGGAAACAAGATACAATGTTAGTAAAGATACACACATATATATTAAACACAATTTGAAAGTGTCATGCCAGTCCAGCCACAACTAGCGTGATCAAAGTGGTCGAGATGCCAGCGTAATATAAGAAATAAAAAATGAAATGTCGATCAAGTTTTGTTTTCTCAAAAGTTTGGAAGATTTTATTATATAGCTTTCTTCATTTCTTACATGAAAACTGTGAAACAAATGGTATTAAAATTTATTGTGTTCATTTTTATATAGCCAGTCTTCATTGCACCGGGTTGGAGTTGCTGGCCAACCACCACGCGCCTCTCCAGGTGTCGGATAGGGGAATGCCGACCAGATATTTTGGGTACTGGATATATTCCGGTGCGGGTCAAACCAGTACTGCTGTCTTGCAGTTAGTAGAGGGATCTACAAAGGCTAGGAGAAGATAACCCGAACAAAAATATCATGGTGTGGTGAAGAAGCATCACCATTACCACTCTGAAGCTGGAGATGAATGATATTGGCAACGCTCAGAAATGGAGAGAGTACGACATCCTGAATGTCTGCTTTTACTGCAAGGTCGAAGAGTTGACAACTCTACACCGCTAAATCATGTCAAGAAATGTCAAGAACAGATTGTTCATGGAAGTTTCCTAGGGTAAAATATTCCGGAAGTAAGCTAGTCCCTCATTCGAATCTCCGAGCGAATACTACTACAGGGGGCTCCAAGAACAGTATTAAGAAAGACCTTCCAATAGAAACGTGGAACGTACGATAGTTATACAAAACGGGAACTTTTCAGGTGGCTATACACGAGACTGAGAAGTACGGCCTAGACATATTTTTGATACAAGAAGTCCGCTCTGTGGGTCAAGATAGCATCCTGAAGGGCAAGTACACTTTCTATTATGGGGGAACACAGTCTCACGATTTCGGAACAGGATTCGTCATTAAGAACAGTATCTTTCCGGCGGTCCAGAATATAGAGTTCGTAAACGAAAGACTATCGTACCTTACGATACGTACACGATGGTGCAACACGGTTTAAATAAATGTCTATGCTCCGACCGAGGTCCTAACGATAGGCACAAAGACATTTTATATGTCGATGTACAATTGAGGAAGGTCAAGTAACAGTGGTGCAAAAGCGTGGTGTCCTTTCGCTAATAGAAGCAAGTGTGAAGCGTTGTCTTAAGGAGAATCGACAGCTTTTACAAGCGTTAGATGAAGTCACTTTGCAGGAAGAAATACACAGTTCGAAGTAATGTGGCAGCATCTGTTCGTCGTGTAGGCGATTCGGTTTCTTAACCATCTTCTTCAAGATCATCAAGAGGCTCCATGGAACTGCAGAACATTTGTTTCCTTTGTAGAGACAATATCACTTAGGAATTTATCAAGCTAAAAAAACCTGCTTGAATCAAGAATGAATAATGTGCACCAAGTGGAATCACTGAGTACAAGGCTAACGATTCTTGAAGTGGCAAATCGTTGATGTGATGAATAGGGACAGCAGATTATAGATCGCCTTGCATCTGTAACTGACCTCGTCGCTGCTGACGCCAGGTACTACACATTATGCCACAAAAAAGTTGTACAGCATGCAACAACTCTTAGACTGAAAAGAGACCATTCAGAGCCGACGAATATCGCAGAGTGCATGGAATACGTATATTCATACTTTGCTGAAAACAGGGAAGAATGTAAATTCTCGTTGAATGACCTTATGGATCAGATCAAGGCGATTACAAACCTGTCAAAACTCACCTCATGAAACGGTACGGCGATAAGATCACTATTGCAGAAGTAAGCCGCGATATTAACGTAGTCCTCTGTTTAACAGACGTGGGACAAAGATTCTCTATGACAACTGTGCAATGAAAGAGCGGATGAGAGTGGTGAAGTCCGCAGCGGAGATAATCTTACAAGACATTAGCTCTCAAGTGTATAACACCACGGAGTATCCTCCATCTGATGATTTCTTGCGAGAAACTTGTTCTGTCGTCCCACAGTCTCTGAAACTCTTACTTGAAACCATCGTGTTGAAACACAAACTCCATCCTCTCGGTGGTTGGAAGAAGCAATGTGTTTATATAGGTCATGCAATCATTTCTGCCGTGAGACCTAGCTTTTTCCTCTCCTCACTCAAGACGAGCTTTGATACCTACATATACAAGAAACTTGGGTCAAAACATCTTCTTAACCTCTGCGCAACAATGGGATTTTCCTGCAGTTACAGTGAGGCAATGCTTGTTGAAGTTCAGCTATTGTGTGGGGAGGAGGATCACCACCCATTGAAAAAGGAGCTATCATCCAGTTCGTCTTTGACAACGCCGGTGTGAATGTCAAC
This sequence comes from Lepisma saccharinum, assembly GCA_022664845.1. NCBI lineage: Eukaryota > Metazoa > Arthropoda > Insecta > Zygentoma > Lepismatidae > Lepisma > Lepisma saccharinum. Next base: position 26,201 of record JAGDQP010001997.1, on the reverse strand, counting down.
ACCTTAGATCGTGAAATCACTTTCCATGAAATGGGTGGCATCATGA
>JAGDQP010001997.1:0-25755 GCA_022664845.1 Lepisma saccharinum | reverse complement strand
ATAGGTATGTCTGATGAGGATCTTGGCTAGAAGGTCGAAACGTTACATGTAATTTAATTTTTTACGAATAATATAGTCTTGTTCAGCAGTTCAGTGTTTTTTGATCGTAATTGCAAGACGTGCAACTATGTTTTGTTGTCAGATAAGTTCTTATACTGTCTCACAAATCCAATAATGCAGTGTGAGAAAAAATGCTGGGTTGTCTGCTGTTCCAATCGTCGATGTGCATGAAAGTCTTCAAGTTGATGGTGACATACTGCCCACAGCCCCAGACTTGCTGTGGTTGTTTGGAAAAACGTCCAACACCCCTGGTATTCGAGGATGGAATGGATTCATGGAACAAGTGGCCAGTGGCTTTGATTTCAAGTGCTCAAAAATTGTTTTTCTCCCATTGTTTCACGCTCCACCCACATATTATGATACCGTGCTGACATCTCTTCTTGAGATCAGTGTAAAAACCAAAGCCCATGGTCAAAATACCTGCTTTGTCACATATGATCAACCGCTGTACATGAAAGCCAGAGACATTGTTGAGAATTGCCAACATTCCGATTTGAGTACCGTAGTAGTGAGGCTAGGTGGTTTCCACCTACTTATGTCATTTATGGGAGTCATTGGTGCTATCGTGGCAGGTAGTGGTCTGAATGAATTGCTCACTACAATATACGCCGAGAAAAGTGTCGACAAAATTCTCAATGGACATGCATATTCGGGGTGTGTGAGAGCTCATTTGTTGACAAATCTTGCTTTGGCTCATTTGATTTTTAATTAGATTGATCTAACTGATGATTAACGAGCAGAAACTGAAAGAATGTTAAGTGAAAGTGAGAGGTCACTGATCCTTTTTGCCGGAGAGAATGAAACTGTCCAGATTTTAGTGCCAAATTCAAAACTGCATTGGACAGAAAACCTGGAAAGAAAAAGTCCTACCTCTAAGCACTGGGTGCAATACTATCGAATTACTGCACTTATGAAGAAATTCATTCTGGCAGAGAGGATGGGGGATCTGGAGACAATAAGCAAAATATTCCCTTTCTTTCACTCAGCGGGGCAATTTCTCTACGCTAAAAATAGTGCTCGTCTATATTTACAAGGCATGAGCTATCTACAACACTGGATGGTCCCAAAAGAATTTACTATGTTCACTAAACGAGACTTCACGATTCGAAGATCGGATAAATTTTGGTTAGGCCTGTGGACAGATTTGTCTATCGAACAGGTACAAATGAGATCAGTGAAGAGCCAGGGAGTATTAACTCGTGGTCGTGGTATATCTAGCAGTGTGTCATCTCGGTGTACTGGAGGAATGGTGTACATGTTAAACATTTTCGGAGAGCTGGAACGGTTCAGGGACATTTCTTGTACAACATCAGAACATGTCGATATGAGGCCAACACAAATCATACGAGACACTAGTGACGTGGAGAAACTTAACAACTGGTTCGGTACCCATTCTCCATTTCCATCTATAGACAAAATACTATTCATCAGCAGTTGAATCGTGGGAGGTCCTGAAATAAATTGCCACCTGGCCCAAGAAAAGGTATTGAAGGGGTCAAACAAATCACTGGTAACTCGTTTGGAAAGGTAATGTTCAAATGAAAAGACAAAGTTCTCACCTTGGCGACAATCACCAGCTCTATTAAAGTGCATAACAAGCGCGTTGAGTGGATCCACTCACCATCTTTCAAAAGTTGTGCATCACTAAGCAGTCGGAAAGGGAATTGAAAGAGCCTTCAGGAGTACTAAAACCGCTTAACGAATGCGTTGCTACGCTGCCCTTTCTTGCAACGAGATCGTGTTTGATTCCTCAACTATCATCAAAGTGCCCCAGGAGAAACTGTTAGTCAACGACTACAATAAACGACGCCTCATTGACCAGTTGTGCTCTGCATTTGGACTCGAGGGCATTGAAACTAAGAAAGCGAGAGCAGATGCAGACTGCGACATTATTCGAACCGCAATCTGTTCTACGAGAGTGGTTGGAGAGGATGTGAACCTACTCGATCTCCTCTGCGGCTTAGGCTCGACCATCCGAAATGTTTACTTCCAGAATAGTGACAGAGGTGATTCAAGTTGCACTCAGTTTTCCACCACTTCTTTCAGTCTAGGAGAAGTGGAATTGCCCCCCGATTCGAACTCTTCCTCCACACATTCAGCGGATGCGACACAACATCTGTCCTTTTCGGGCAAGGAAAAACAACATTGTGGAGCGTTTTTTAAAAGAACCGGAACCTGATGGATCTGACCACCGTGTTTCTCCTCCCAGATGTTAGTTACGAGGCTATAGCCGAAGCTGGAGAGAAGTGCCTGGTTGCTCTGTATGGAGGGGATGCATTCATCGACACCCTACTCGGCCTCCGGTTCTACCTGTTCGTCAAGACAGCAGCCAACGCGAAGATGAATCTGGCACGTTTGCCCCCAACCAAAGAAGTTCCTTCCTTCCATTCGTATCGTACATACCACCAAGTGCAAAAGTGGTTGGGAGTAGAGAAGAATGCTACAGAGTTGAGTTGGTCGAAGAGCTCCCTTGCTTTAATACCAATAAGCACATTATACGACCCAGCTCCACCAAACCGTCTCAAGTTGCTCTCATGTAAGTGCAAGAAGGGATGCACGGGAGCTTGCACTTGCCGAAAAGATGAACTTAAGTGCTCAGCTTTGTGCCCTCCGTGTTCTGGCAAGACGTCACAATGTAGCTATAATTCTAATCGACAAGGATGAAAACGACCCCGACGATCCTCCGCCTTCAGACGAGCAGCACGAGACGGACAAAATACCCCAGTAACTTCCTTCAGTCCCGGAATACGACCGTGATATACCAGAACCATCGAAAAAAAAAACAACAGTGAGCGCTTTCAATTATTGATTTGTAAGAACTTTTAATAAGAGATGTACATGTAAACATACATTCCAACCTTTTTACATGATTCTATGCATTTTCCTTTCGTCTAGTACCCACAAATTGTCATGAAAAATGTTTAGGCACATTTCTTTAAAAATCTATTTTTATTTTTAATATTGCATGAGAACTATTTGATCTACAAACTTCGTTTTGTGCTTAAATGAAAGCCAATTCAATTTACTACACCTTCAGCCCCTATCTCCCCTTTCTCTTAGGTTAAGCGGTTATGCCGATATTCGTCTCGAAAAGAGAGCAAAGCTTAAATTTTTCATTTTTTGAAAAACAAAACAAAAAGACCAAACTTTGAAGAACCATATCTCGAAAACTATTGGACGTACAGAGCTGCACATGGGCCTAAATTGTTTCAAATTTAATGTACTTTGAAAATGGTAATATCGACTAATATCGAAAAACGCATAGTTTATGAGTTAAAAGGCAATAACTGACAAATGTCCGAAAACTTTGAAGTTTTTCACCTATTGCGCAGCGAGCACAGGTTTTTCGAAGCTGGAAACTTGGATTTACACAACCCTAACTAGTCCTGATAACAAATCAAAAAATCAGAACTACATCACGCATTGCGATTTTAAAGTCTAATTTGACTGGCCTATGTAAAATGTGTGGGTACTCGTATCCTAATGTTTTCGAGTAGATAACTACTACTGATCCTATTCTCCATAAAATTCTCAATAAAATCTTTGTCCATGATTCCCCTTCTTTTGCATGAGGTTCCAGTTTGTAAAACGTACACCAACATTCGTATTCGTTTGCAAAATAATATTTTATAGTTTTATGACATTGCATTCTTTTGAAACATTTTTGGACCCTTACTATTCTATTTATATCATATTTGGTATGCTGATTCCATATGAGTACCGTAAACTCTAGCCTAACTATTACCAATATCTTGTACAAAATTACAAAAGTTGATGCCTTTACTAACTCATTCCATTGGCTAAAAATATATCCAATTATTTATTTGCAACGCCTTATGATTGCACTCATATGCTGGCTGAAGCGTACACTTTCTTCAAAAGTAACACCAAGAACCTGAGCAGTCTTACTGATCCGTTAACTCATAATATTGTAAGAAGGCACCAGTTAATTAGTTTTGTGAGTGAGAATGATATGCTTAGTTTTATTAACATTTATTACCATTTTATTGTTACTACACCATTTTACAATCTCGTCGACGTCCTTTTGCATTTTTAGTACATCCTGATAATTTTGAATAGATTTCAACCGTTTGAGATCATCGGCATAGACCAAGGCAGTAGCATATTTTACCTTTGTGCTTATGTTATTTATGTATGAACAAACAAACGACAGCTATTAAGGGCCCTTGCCGGCTTTCGCCCTCATGCCGTAGAGTTGAGCTGTGGTCAGCATCTCGGCTCTACTTGTCGTAAATGCCGGTTTTCGTGATCGGAGTCCGCTACCTCTTTATTCAAATAGCTCCCCAATTGGCATCACGACGCTGGGTAGACGCCGCACAGGCAACACGATCTGGAGTACTGCAATGGTCACTCGTTCAAGCACTGACCAGACCCAGAGTTGCTTGACTTCGGTAATCTGACGGGAACCGGTAAACCAGCTCGGCTAGGGCGTCAATAATGATCTCAGAGGTGACTCTTGTGGAATACCATTACGAATAGTGGCTGTAGAAGGGATAGCTCCATTAAATCTGACCTGCAAAGATCTGTTTAATAAATAGCTCTGGAACCACTTTACATACAAATGTGCTAATCCGAGCTTACTCAATTTTTCAGTTAGTAGAGAGTAATTTACTGAAATAAACGCTTTAGACACAACAAAGTAAATTACATCACATTGTATCTTGTTGGCTGTACGCTCCTGTATGTAACTGGTAGTATGACACAGATTCGAGACAATTGACTTGCCAGGTGTGAAGTCATGTTGATTCTCGTATGAGAGTGATTTCAATTTAAATTGTAAGTTGTCAGCTATTATCATTTCAAAACTACACGCAAAACCATTTAAAATCGAGATCGGGCGATAATTGTGTAGTTCACTATCACTACCTTTTTTACGCACAGGTATTACTGTTGCTTTTTCCATGTACCAGGGTACTCGGCTTGTTGTAAAGATAAGTTAAAGATAGTTGTGAGAAGTGGAGCCAGGTATTCACTGCAGGACTTTCTTACTAAACTGGGCATCTTGTCATTACAGATGGATGATCTTGGTTTTAATTTTTTGATAACTTTCAAACCATCTTCAGCTGTAAATCGGTATGCCTCTACTATTGGAGTTCGGATTGTTTATTATGTCCAACCTATAATTACCACTGTTCATGGTGAAATTATGTAAGAAGTGATCTTTGAAAGCTTCAGCGATTTGATTACATTCGGTAGATGCCTTGCTTCCAATGTCTATATCTTTTTTTAATTTTTTTCTGCCTGTGAAAATGGTACAAGAAATTACTATAATAATAATAGTTTTGTTACATTGAAGCAGTTGTTACGCTGATTTCGTGATATTCTCTTCTCTCATTTTTGCCAGCAAGCAATCCACGGTTTTTTCTTGTCCTTGACAGAAAATAGTGAAAAATGAAGCACTCTGGTTGTAGAGAAATATGACCAGAGCGGATCGTTCTTGTGGAAGCCTGTTCCATTCATAGCAAAATGAGGTATCAATCATAAGTCTGCGAATATTAGGTTAGGAGTTGGAGGTAATTTTACGAAAGTCTACAGTTTTAATAATAGGGCGTCGAAGTGGACAATGTTACGGACTTTCTAATGGAATCATAACGTGTCTTCCTGGGTTTTGTAACGTTCTTTTTAACTTGACTACTGTATACAATATTATGCACCTATCATTTAGTATCATAAAATGCACAATGTTTACACTAATCACCCTTGTTATTAATGATATTACTCGCATTAAAGCGAGAGAAATGCTGATAAAACTGGCTAGTGTATACTTACTTTGTAGTCGACTCTTGAGCAATGTATAGAAAATAAATATTACCTAAGAAAACATTTTTACCAAGCTTATCAATGCCAAATATAAGTAACAAAGAAGCTGGAAAAGTTGCTAACGATGTTATCATTACATTCAGGAACACTTGGTCTTTAATCTCATGGGTGCAAGGGTTGTCATAATCACTAACAGCAGCAAGCATACTACATATCCCAGCCGTTTCATTATTATGTTGAATTTCGTAGGTATTAATACGATCGAATAGCTCTGGAAACCACATGTTTATTGTGTTGTAGCTGAAACATATAAATAACTACATTTTAATTGAAAAATGACTTCATAATTTCAAATACAGAAATAGCAATTTTTACCTTAAGTTACTTTTGGAACACAAAAACATGAAACAATTCAATGTATGATCTATCTATTTTGAAACAAGTCCGGAACATCGAATATATGTATGTCTTGACTCGCTTTGCTTCGCTGGGAGCGTTGCCCCCGGACCCCAGCGGAGACTCCGCCTCCGAACCTGGGGCTTCCGGCGACAGACGTTTACCGTAACGTGTGCTGCAGTGTTTCGGGCTGTTCATTATTTAAATATATACGTTTGGAAACCATATTGGATTCAAGATGGCGGCATTTTCATCACTTTGTATATTACCCGTAACCTTCTCTTCTCGTATCACGTTATCAAATTCGGTAGTTTGCGGCAATTATTTCGAAAACCAACGAGGTTGTAACGATGTTGGTTTAGTAGAAATTGTGCAATTAAAACCAACGAGATAGGTAAAAGTATTTTCTCAAGATGGCGAACAAAGGTACCGAATATAAATGGAAAACATACAGATACACCGCTTTGAGTCGAAATATGTTTGTTTGGTTGAAATATTTCCATAAACGCCGAAGATATAAGGAAAAGTTCATTTATTCACGATGGCGGCAGGTGATGCCAAAAATATATGAAAACCATTTATCTAAATTGATCTGAGTTGAAATGTGCAGATTTGGTCAAGATATTCTCATGAATACCGAAGAAATAGGGAAAAATTCATTGTTTCAAGATGGTGCCGAAAAGATCTCCAATATATGAAACCGCTGTAGTACAATCGTGCGGGTAGAAAATACATGATAACCAATGATGCACGTCGTTCTGAGTCGGAATACGTTTTTTGGGGCCTAATATGACTTCTGAATGTTGACAATGTTGGATTCAAGATGGCGACTTTTTGATCTTTTAATGTTTCTCGTAACCTAATCTTGATAATTTACCTTCACGCCAAATTTCACTTCACGAGCTCTAGCGGTTATCGTAATTAAACTCTCCCGGAAACTGCGCCCCATGATACAGATTTGCTCTCTAACCCCCGGGGTGCTGCGCTACCATAGGGGATGTTTGACTCATTTCTTGTAACCTAATCTTGGTCATACACTTTTATACCAAATTTCGTTTCTCTAGATTCAGTGGTTAGGAAAATTGGTTTTGGTCTTCCATTTTGAATTAAAGTATTTTAATAATTTTTCCTTATATTGTCGTGACCTACTTGTGATGGTACACCTTCATACAAAATTTCATTTCCCTAGCTCGAACGGTGCTCAAAATGGGTTTTGGGGCAGCTATTTTGAATCCAAGATGGCGACTTTTTCTAAATGTAACATTTTCCTAAACTAATTGTGATAATACGCCTTTATGCCAAATTTCGTTTCTCTAGCTTAAACGGTGTGGAAATTGGACTTTTGAAGTCTGTTATTTTGCATCCAAAATTGTGTTCTTGGAGAAAATTTGATATATTTTCATAACCCACTAGTGACGATGTAGCTTCGTACCAAATTTGGTGTTTCTAGCTCAAGTGATTTAGGCTACACACTCTATACTGCAATATACTTGGCAACCATTTTTGATCCAAGATGACAACTTTTTCAAAATGTTGCAATATTTGCCCCAAATACTCCTGATAATACACCTTTATGCCAGATTTCTTATCTCTGGCTTAAAAGGTGTGGCAAATGGATTTTTGGGGCCCTCCATTTAGGATCCAATATGGTGTCTTTAGAGACATTTTGTAATATTTTCCTAACCTACTCATGATTATACAATGTCGTACCAAATTTGATGTTTTTAGCACCAGCGGTTTAGGCTTTGTATTCTATACAATATTGGGATTGACAGCCATTTTGGATCCAAGATGGCGACTTCAAAATTTCGGATAATTTCCGTCACCTTCTCTTTGATATACACGTTCATACTAAATTTGGTGTTTCTAGTTTCAGTAGTTTAGCCTGGGAATTTTGATCAGTGAGTAAGTCAGTGAGTGAATCAGTGACTATGGGGCTTTATAGGGAATGTGGATGTTTCGAGGTAAAATTAAAGTTCAATGATCAACTTCTTTTCATATCTGCTATATCTGCTCTCAGTGATGTAATGAAGGGCATACGCGGTTATACTGCGCATACCCATCTCAATTTTTAGGCATCAGCTTATACCCACCTAAAATTTATGAAGTACACAGTAAAAAATACCTGTGTTAATTCAACACTATGCGGTGTTCCACTTTTATGTTAAATCAACACAACACACGGTGTTGATTTCGGTACTGTGGAAAAAGTTACAAGTGCAGCAAGATTTGAACATGAGTTGTTGAGTTAGGAGTCCGGTATCTTACCAACTTTTTTTTAACCACTTTTATTTTAACTCTAAAAGCATTTATACAAATACAAAAGCTAACAAATGCAAAATATCAAACAAATTTTGTAAACTCTGTTGTATTATAACTTGTAGTGAATTACATTATTTTAATTAAGGACTACTTCTGTTTGTTGTTGATTATTCTAACGAAATATCCTTTGACATAATACTCTTATTATGCTAAATTATTAACTACAGTAACAAAACTACGATACCAAAGAAAAGTAACAAACCAGATTTTGATTCTTAATATACATCATTGATGAATTTAGCGAATTGATATTCCTTTCTTTTTTTTATCAAATTGTTGATATCTAAATTTGATTTGACTAATATACCAGTCTTCACTGTTAATTTCACGTTCACAATCATAACTGTAAAGTTCGAGCTGTAAACCAGATAACAAAATTATTGTTTGTGCTCGGATAACATTGAAAGGCAGGTGGTTTTAACAAATAATTAATGGTAATGTGGATTGGACTAGTTGTATTAATTCTGGTTAATATTTTTTGACAATATTGTCAACATACTCTGGTTTATTTACAGTTCCCTAACCTGTGTATGAGAGTGTCTGGTTGTTTACATATGGTGCATAAAACGGTTTTACCAATACTTTTTTCATAAAATAAGTTATTAGTTTGAAAAAATACCGTATGTTAATTTATATCATAGGTCATGTAAATAGGTAGTAATATTAATCGATTTATATTGAACCATATAGTTTTCCAATCTTTGTTGGGATATTTATATCAAATGTCAGAATTTAATTCTAGTTCCCTATGTAAAAACAATTTGTAAATGTCTTTAACATGCCGATTTTCAAAATCTAAATTGTTTATAATAGCATAAGTTATTTCGAAAAGAATTTGAGTAAGATACGGGATTTTGCTTTTCCAATGAAGCATGTTGACTGGTGCCTGTGTGTCAACATGTTCTTAACCAGGCGTAATTGTTTTACAACATAGTGTGTCGATGTAACAACAGAGGGATAGTACTGTACGAAAAATCAAAAGTGATTGAGCCTGAAGACCACTATATTACTGGTTCAGACCTCCCTGGTTAAGGGGAAGGTACAAATTGTTTGTTAGGTTTAAGTATTTGATGTTTATATAGAAAATATCCTATGTATTTGTTGATTTGCGCTATGGTTGACTTGGATAGTGGAAACAATTGACTGATGTACATGCATTTACTCACAATAAAGCAATTTATGAATCTAATGCGGGGAAGCAAATGTTGAAAACAGCGTTGGTATTTGAGTACATCTTTGACCAAAATTTGAATAAGAAGTTGTTCATTTAGTTTTATAGTGCCAGGGATATTAATTGTCCATTCTATGCCCAAAATTCGAATTTGGGAAACTATTATACTAATATTTTGAAGGTCAGCTGCTATTGTTTTATCTGTTGGCATTAGATGTGTTTTGGCTGCATTTAATTTGATTCCTGTGTAACTGAAGGATTGGACTATAATAAATATTTTAGAAACTTCTTGTTTATTTTGAGCTATGCAGGGTAAATCAACTACTTATCCGAGTATTTTAAGGTTGGAGTCTAGAAATTTTATACCCTGAATATTGTCTTCAATGGTATTTATTAAAGGACTAATAAAAATGGCAAATAAGGTTGTGGATAGAGAACAACCTTGGGCAACACCTTGCTCTAATTTAATTTTAGGTAGAGTTCGTTTATTTACTTGTAATTTCATGTAACGGTGACTTAAAATGGACTGGATAGTATTTATGAGCTGAACTGGAAAATTTAATTCGTGCAACACCCTGTACAAATATTGATGATTTATATTATCGAATGCCAAGGCTAAATATAAACTGAGGATAGCAAATCTGAAGTCCTGTAATGTGGATGATAGGTGTAAACTTTCTCGTAATTGCATAAGCATGATAGCAGCATTGGGGGTCCCAGCCCCGCCCCCTCCTGGTTAACATTGATTAAGTCGGGAATATATTGAGCGATCCTCGTGTTGAGTAATTTAGACAGGATTTTTTAATTCCAGTTGTATAAAGCTATGGCCCTATATTTACTTTTAGTATCTTTTTTACTGCCTTGATTGGTTTTTGGTATTAAAATTTCTATAGAGGTGACAAAGTCATTATTCATAGTGTTATTATTGAGAATTTCGTTATATACCGGTATATCGACTAACCAAGGGGCAATAATCTTTCTAAATTTGACATAAAATTGAGTTCACAAGCCATCTTCCCCACCTGTATCTTGTACGTTAGAGTTCAAAATTGCTTTTTGAACCTCCGAAAGGTTGATCAGGTTTACAACTTCAGCACTACAATGATCGGGGAGTATATTGTTGCTTCGAATGTTTATTGTTTTGTTATCACTGACATTCAAGTTGTTTTGCCTAAAACTATTTAAATAATGAGAACGAATTGCTTGATATATTTGTTCGCCTTAAAAAGTTTGTTGATTGTCATCTATGTGTCAACTATTTGAAGAATCTATCTCAAATATCTAATTCGTTTTATAAATTAATAAAGAATAATAATTCCTAAGAGGGTAAACAGCTTAAGTGTAATAACTTGTCACAAATTCAATCACAAAACTTTTTTGGTTGAATAGGCTACTGGTTATTACACTTGAACTAGTTTTCCTCTTAGGAATTATTATTCTTTATTAATTTATAAAACGAGTTAGATTTTTGAGATACTACCCTTCGTCAAATAGTTGGCGAATGTAATAATACATTTCTGAGCCCTTTTTTCTTTCCTCTAAAACCTGCCTGTAACCGATTTAACCGATTTTAGATAACCTACTTCTAGTAATAATACCTTGATCTCTAAATTAGGTAATTTTACAAATGAGAGCTTGAATTTGACGGATCTCAATAATTACCACTGAGTTAACAATTAGTTATTTACAATATTTATTTAACAGCCGATAATAATATTGTAATTCGGTATTTTGAAATCGACTTTTTTCTTTGCCATACAATTTGGAATGGAAAATAATTGATTTCTTTGTTTGTTGCCACCACCCTATTTTACTTTTTTGAATAAGCACTTGTTTTTTGTTTGGGCTTGTTTGCAAATATCATTTAATAATTGACAGTACGTTTCATCTTGTATTAAGGAATCATTCAATTTCCAATGAAGTGACCTCCGTAAATGGGAGGGAAAATCGCCTTAAATGAAAACGACTAAGGCCGAATGGTCCGAGAAAGCCAGTTTTTGTACTGTGACAGCTTTGATACTATTTCGCAAAATTTTGACACATAAATGACATTTAAACGCAAATGTTCCTTATTGTAAAAATAAGTAGGTTCATTTGAATTAGGCTATAAATGTTTATACACATCTGTTAATTCAAATTTAACGACAATATCATTCAAAGCTTGTGAATATTTGCCAGCAAAATTTACGCCTTCTTTTTCACTAATAGAATTATTGTCACTACACATAATATAATGTGTTTTTATTGTGAAATTGTTGGGAAAAAACGGCAAGCTTGTTATAAATAAAGTTAGTTCGTTCCTGCCGGTTTTGATGGCCACTTGGAAGATATATGTAAGATGTATACCTTCTATGTAAGATATTAAAAAAGTGTTTTTCTTCTTGAATAATATTGTCTACACGAATGATTAACGCTACTGATTTGTTTGTTCCAGTACTATTGTTTCGATAAATGTTGCAGTTCGGAATTGTAGTGGGTGAAAGCGCTATCTCTTGGACACCACAAATGCTCATTGAATGTAAGTTTAGGACAACAGGTGGACTTTTTTTGGGGTGGTAAGCCTTGCCAAGTTAAAAGTGACTATTTTCAAAATCATGAAAAAATGACAAAGAACATGAACTTTGTGAGCCACATGGTGCAGCACGAAATATCCAAGCGTTCACTAAGGATATATTAAAAGTACGTACCTTAGCTAATTACTATGTATAAACCCACAGTGATAAAAACAGTTAAGAGACTTCTAATTTGTTTTATTTTTTCGGAACGAAGTCGGCCTTATGACCACTTACTGTTTTTACTTTTACATATAACACTGGTGTCACTATTAGAACTTTCAAATTCTCCTTCATCAGTTAAGAGATAAGCTGGTACGGAGTTATCGTGTACTGAAGTGGGAGTAACGAATGGAAACTATTGTTTCACATTTGCACTTTTTTCTTCTTCTAACACAATGGATGTGATTGATTCTGTCTCATGTTCAGTAGATGTAACACTTTCTTCAACAGAAGCACTGTTTAGTTCCTGCGGGCAATTTGTTTCTTGCTTACCGCCTTGTTCAAATAAGTAGCTTGAGTCACTTCAGTTTCTGTGGAGGTGGGAGTTCTTGACCTTCGAGTATAGACCTACCTTGAGTGACGACTGGAAATATTTCCATACACAGAGGCACGTCACGAGTTGAAGGAGCGGTGAACGAATATGCTCTTTAGTTGGGTCAACTGGAGCAGGGTGGGGACATGCACTAATTAAATGATTTGGACTTGCACAGCGGTTTCAAGTACTTTGTGTCGTTTGTCCCACTACTTGACAACTATGACCAAAAAAGAGATAAGTTTGGGTGGTAATTCTGTGACATTATTGAAAACTACTAAGCACTTGCCAATATAGGTACAAAATATATGAGTGTGATCATACTGAATTTGAACCACTTTAGAGATAGTACCGTATTTAGCAAAAAAATTAACTACTTGTACGTCGGTTACTTCAAGGGGCACTGTTGATACAGTTAGTTTGACTTTCGCACTTTCTTCTTCCTGAACACTAAGTTCTGATTAATACCTTCATCTTTATATACAAACTTTCCTTGGCATATATTGAGCACTCTGTTCACGACGTCTTCAGTTTGTACTTTTAAAAAATAGCTGTTTTTGTACGGGCAAAGATCCACAGCTTCTACTTCTAATGGATTCAGTTTCAATTATTCCAACAAAAATTCATGAACTATGTGCGTTTTACGACGGAAGCGTAGCTCATGGCAGTCAGTAATAATTTATTTTCTCTCGCCACAAAATTGTTCATACTAACTGCACTGTTCTACAAACATTTAATATAACACGAATATAGAATTACAGTGGTTATAAGATTCAATTAACAGTAGACTGATTGAAAACCTGCCCTCACTCACTATTAATATCGTATGAAAAATCCGAAGTAATAGTTCCACTGGAGTGGGCACAAAACACGTCTGGCTTCGGCAACTGCCACTCACCGAATCACCGTCTTGGTTAAATCGGTAGATTTCATGCTGAACCCCAAACATAAACAAAGTTACTCTCAAGACTTATCCAAAGATTTAATCACTTTTCAATTTGTCAATTAGGAATCAGAATTCCCATTCATTGGATACTCTACTAGAAATAGAATACTCTTAATGATGGGAAATTCTGGTTCCAAATTGACAAATAGAAAGTGATTAAGCCAGCCATAGGATAAGTTGTGCAAATAACTTACTTTGTTTTGGGGGTTCATCAACATATATTTGATCCTCTACACTGTTTGAATCTATAGTGTTGTTGTTTAATTCAAATGTTGTTCAATAATTATGGTTTGCATCTGTGCCTTTTCTGTCTGACAATTTATCAAAGTCGGGAAGTTTCTCGACATCTAACCGAGCAACCAATGTTCAAAGCTCGGTACAGCAGTATCTTTTTTTCTCCCAGTACCGTAATTAACACCGTGTGTTGTGTTTATGTAATACACGAAAAGTGGTAATCACTCTGGGACACCTCATTGTGTTGAATTTACACAGCTATTTTTGCAGTGTACGCTGGTATATGGGGTAGTAAGGGAAAGGTTTCATTACAACGAGCGAAGCGTATCCTCACCTAAAAAATAGTATTACATTCCTGCCTGCTCTGTTGTTTATTCCAAGATTTAGGACTATAGCGATATGTAAAAACTTTTCGTTTTCCGAGACAGTTGCTCGAGTTGTACTCTTTGATGTTCAGATGTTTTGTAAGTTTCTAAATGTGTTTCTGCTGTTGACAATTTAAAGTTTCTGTATTCGGGAAACTATTTCTTTTATTCACCGATATATAATTATTACCCCCTAATTGTAACTTATTTTTTTGTATTTCTCCAACTAGCGTCGTTAGTCATTATGTAACCCCAATAATTAAACTACAACTAACATTGCTATTTGTTGTATACCTCTTGAGAATAATAAACAGAGTCCAGATTATCACTTTGCGTAAAATTATTAATTCTAAATTTGTGTTTCCGTGAATTTTTCTATATTATTAGCAAAAGCTTCATAATTCGCTTTCCTCAACTCTTTTAAATATTATCTTTCAATCAAAACCTTTATTGAATTAAGTACTTGCATTTTACAATTTGCTTAAACTATTACAATGCAGACTTTTAATTAATAGTCATCAAATTATTAAGAAAACATAGCTTTCTGACAAGGCTGAATATACTTAAATGTACACAAAAAGGAACAAAAGCTCAACAGCTTCGGAAGTATATCAGCTCCATCTTCAGACTGTATTACACAACTAAAGATAGATAACGATAGAAGCAAACAAGTTCTCCCTTTCATTTCAACCAATCAGGGGCCAGTACTAACTACAAATTTACACTTTTCCTCTCATACCTCAGCCCTCTTCTCAGGTGAGCGTACCTGCATTAACTTGTCAAACGTGATGAGCCAAGAGATCAAAAACATCTTTTATCAGATAATATTGCGTAAACATAGTTTCTCTCAAAATCAAGTCAGTCACTATAACGGCTTGAAACAAGGAACTAAGAAACCAACATATATCAGAAGTACGGAATAACTAGTGTGTTCAGAGTTCCACAAATATAAGTTATAAGGTTCATTATCTAATCTATTTCTGATAAAGCAGTATAGTTCTGTGTCTTTTTATAATGATCTTGTTCCGTCTAGTTTCGCTAGCTATTGCTTTTCATTGTGTGTTTGTGTGAAACGAAAAACTTCATCCACAAGACGTAGCTCCTAGCTAGAACTTACGGCCCAATTAATCTATTTTAGTATTCAATGTATCATCAACAAGGTATTTCTTTCCTTTGTGCCGATTTGGGAGCTACAGTAGCATTTTAAGCTGAAATTGTGGGGAAGGGGTCCTCACCAAAGTCCTGCAAACCCAGTCCCGCAGCAGCCCGTCCCGTCCCGTTTACTTCTTTCTTTCTGTTTGTTTTTTGCTCAGTTTTCCGAGCTCTTAGGCCGATTACCTAATAGGAAACATCAGACGGGTATCATCATAGAAAATATTTTTATTTTATTTTAATAGTAATGGTCTTCACGGGCCGGTCGGGCTGGTGCGGGTCTGGGTTTGCAGGACTCTAGTCCTCACTCACTAGTTCACACGAGGTTTAAAGATGTCTATGGAATCATTTCTAAACAGTAAATAAATGAATATTGTGGAAACGTTATTACGCGATTTCATTACTAGAATCGTTATTACGTTATTACGCGATTTCACTACTACGATTTCATTAAAATCAGAAATAAAAAATCTAACGATACCCTCGTTGTTAATATCCTAAACCTAATAATAATGCTATATTACCATTATATTACTTCTGAACGTAGCATTAATAGTAACGATAATTACAAAACAATAAATGTCAACTTACCATGCAAACAAAGAAAATGCTATGAAATATATAGTAGCAACAACCCGTACATATGTACGTGAAAACAGCTCCTTAGCAAGCTTCCAGATAGTCTTAAACACTTGCCACTTGTCCTTAGACATCTTGCTTTTATTTGGTACCTTCATATCATTATTATTTTCCTCATAATTAATATCCATGCAAGCTTTCATTGCAGCGTGATCAATAAAAATCCGTTTTACCTTGAAGAGATAAACATAACCCAGTAAATCAGATATGAGTTATTCTTCAGAAATAGAGCATTTTGTGAAACTGCATTGTTTCTTATAAAAGATAAGCCCCGAATTACTTTCTCTGCTTCTTTTTGTTTCTCAAAACATTTCTAACTGGACCAGTTTCTATCCACTTTCATACTTTAATAATATTTATGATTTTTAGTCTCAAATATGCTTAACATCAACTCCATGGAATGAAACTCACTTTGATTCTCATGTTTGAGAAATGTTTCCAATATGTGCTTTTAGTTTTCTAGTTAATTTTCAACAGTTATTCTTCAGAATAATTTAGTTCGAAACAGAAATCGTAATTAAATCGAAAATAAAGATATTAGTATGAGAATTATATTTACTAAAATACATGACACCCGCTTTTTCATCACATCCATGGACTGACAAAAAAGTTGTGATAAAAGTGTGAAGCTGGCAGCACTGCCAATATTTCTGTATGCATTAGACAGGACACATCCATCTTACAAGGGAAGTCGGGGAAGTGGTACCCTGGGATCTGCATGTATTATGTATATTTGGAAAGGTCATACCGAGTACACGTTAAATGTGAAAAAGTTCGCTTGAATTGGGCATGTAGGGTGCGTGCCGACCATTTGAAGATCCGAACAATGCACGCCCCGAAACACCAGAAAACTTTCTTTCAGTGTGTATGAGACTCGGTATATACAGATTTAAAAGGTGGCTGAGTACGAATCGGACATCACATTTGTAAATTTCAAAATGGCGGAGCCAACATGGTGCACACAAACTACAAAAAACAAGCTATGGATTTGAAATTGGGTAAATATTATGAATCTGATATCAAACTGTAAAATTCAAAATGGCGGACAAAAATTGCAAAAAAGATGTACATAACGGACATATGTGATGATTACACATGTAGTAGAAAAATGTGTATAATACATAACGGGGCAAGTAGGGGCAGCTGATTTGTGATAATAAAGGGGGAGTTTGTTGTAGTATACAGCAGAGCTTTGAGCTAGAAAATGACGTTTGTCCACGTGTAGTGGTGTTTCGAACCCCACTGCAATGGCAGTGAAAAAGTGAGCGTTTTGGATTATAAAATGCATTATGCTTCCACGACTGTCTTTCTAGTATCACATGATGCCGTTTACACTTTGAAGCCCCCCCCCCTAGGTATGCAATGCTGTGCGTTACATGCGTGTAAGAGGATGGGAAAGGGTATATAAAGATTAATGATAATGGTAGAGGTCAAAGAAACAGGTGTAACACAGGCTTTTACGACAAAATACATAAGAATATGGAATGCAGGATTCTTTCAGCTTGCAGTTCTGGAAAATGGGCTCGTCAAAAGAGCAATTTATGTCCTTTACACCTTGAAATGGAACATATGGTACATCAAAACCCTGTCATATACTGGGGTATGACTGTATATATTTTTCTTTCAAATTTTCTTATTATTATTGCTTTTAACCTTCATTGAATAATACCCCTTCCACCTACCTAGGTAGTTTGAACAATTTAGAAAGAAGATGTCATTCGTAAATATATATATATATTTATATATATATATATATATATATACGTTAATATCATTCCAGATAGAAGGAAGTAACACGAGATGTTTCTTTTTTGTTTTAAT
Organism: Lepisma saccharinum; assembly: GCA_022664845.1. NCBI lineage: Eukaryota > Metazoa > Arthropoda > Insecta > Zygentoma > Lepismatidae > Lepisma > Lepisma saccharinum. The sequence goes on along the minus strand of JAGDQP010001997.1, from coordinate 7,781 downwards.
TGTTTTCGTTACACTAATTAACATCGATTACAATACATTAACTGTACATTACTTAACGTTACATCAATTAACATCGTGACATTGTTATCAGTACTTCCCTGTCTAATTTCTCAGACCTCAGACTACAGAAATGAATCGTCTAAAAATGCCAATACAACAAACATATATTACTCAGAAATCAAAACTATTAATTCAACTCCACGGATTATTAGGGCCTAACGGTGGACATCATTTGTCCACGATTCATAACTACAAACAAAAGGGAGCGTTAAAACTTCTAACGTTAAATACTACATACCTCATCATAATTCTGAAAGTACATAAAATAAGACATGTAAATATTTCACCTTACTATTTATTTTTAAAAAAACATCGACGCCCTCTTCTTTCAAAACAAAATATCGAATACCTACAAGGTACATAAGTTCCATCTATATTTCTATACATACGTATAGTTTTTGCCATACTGTGCATGCTTGTTATTATGCAAACCACTAATGCATGTTTTTATCCACCATATTAATCTTTTTAAATCTACATTACATCTTTCTTCACACTAAAGTCATTAATTATGTTCAGCAAAAAATATATTTAAAAAGTAATACTTTCTGAACTTTAATGGGTGTACGTTCCAGTACAATTCTTAGTCCCACCTTAAATATACCAATTATATAGTCTTTGTAATTATTATGTTTCACTTCATACGCATTATATAAAGCCTTAAAATTAACGGTCAAATACACTACACGACATTCGATCATTAAGCAGATGTTCACGTTCTATTTCATTCCAGTCAAATTCTATATAGGCATGAGCCAATTGATTACCATCTTGTTGTACACATCCACCACAAATTAGCGGAAATCGAACATAATTTGCAGTTTCCATGGATTCAAATATACAACTTTCCCCAATTATGTTTCGTTCAGATGGACAAAATTCTTTTCATTCACTTTTCTCTTTCCTATCACGTCCACTATTTATTTCATCACATTCTCTTTCTTGCTCTCCTAATTTAGTAAGAATATGTATGTCTTCCTGTACATCATCATAACTTTGAATTTCGCACATGACATCTCCACCTTTAACTAGCGTATCCATTTGCACCGATTCACTTTCCACCTCCTTTGATTTGGGGCATATGTCTATTTCCATGCATATTGTTGAACACACACGGGCGTCCGTTCCAGGCTTGGTGTCTGTATTTACACACAAGGGGTACATACTGGTAACACTTGGCTTTAATAGGGATGGACTGTCTGGTCTTTCTTCTATATCCATTTCAGCAAATTCACTTTTCACCTCATTTGATTTTGGAGACACATATTCTTGAAAAACAGGGAGCCTCCATTCCAAGTTTTATATTTGTATTTACACACAAGGGATACACACTCTTCTCTAAGGGTATCACATTTAAAGAGTGTTCACAATTGCATCACTTTTCATAAGCAAGGAGGGACTCTGCGACAGCTTTTCAATATTTGATAAAGTTTCAGCCAAAAGTTCCACTTCATTCACTACATTTAAAAAGGTGTTACTGGACCGACTATCTTCTTCTCCCCAGAAATCCATTATAAATGAACAAAGTTTCCTATCGTCACCAAGACACAGCACTGTTCAAAGTACTTAATTTCTTCAATTAAATACACGTAATACTGCACAGCAAAATCCTAATACAGACTTTTCCATCTTAAACTGCTTCTGTCTTTTCTTTCAAACTATATACCACCACCAACAAAGCTTCTATTCATACTAACTTTAAAACAACACAAACAATCATAAAACTTATACAGTAATATTTTTGTGCCAAAACACACTCGTTTTAAAACAATTGTGCGCATTTCACATCTCTAAACCTTTTATTTCTTTGATCTACGTCATTTCATTTAAATCTGTAACACTTCTCGTCTTAAGGATGATACTCGTAACATCATGTTTTCTCAATGACCTTTTATTCCATATAATGTTTACATATTATTTAACGACTACTTGGAAGTACTTCTCCCCCATTTTCTTCCTTAAAGACACCAAATGGAACAACCATAAATCCAGTCCTTTATCCAAAAAAGTGCATGCAATTTCTCCAAGTACTCCTCATTTCTAATTATTTTCATATATGTACACATAGACTTTGACAGCGTAATGGTATTATCGAAATGCAGCTCTAAAAATATTTCATAAATTTCCTTACAAATACAGTAAACTTTTCCCGTACAATTTCTCGCTTAAATTCCTTACAATTCCCAATGCAATTGTGCTGAGCTGTGTCCGTAGGACTATCATTATAGCATATTATACATGTTAGTGGCAATGCCAATTTCCAGTGTTCTGTGCTGCTTCTTATACAATCACGACTAACTTTTTAGTACAACATACACAAACTGCCATTATGTACAGTTTCATCAGCACCAACATTCGAGTACATTTGTTGACCATCTTTAGAGGATTTGTTGACCAACCACAATATATTGTCTCATTATGAGTTATGTAATTTATGTATCCAATAAAATAACAGCAAAAGCAGATGCTTTAGAGCACATTTGCACATCTTAAATACCCTAAAAGTTCCATAAATAACGTATTTATTTAAGTAATTCGCGTTGACAGAAATATCATTAGATGGCTTCAACAAATATTTTATCCAGCACAAATAATGACTGCTTTTCTAAACTTTTGTTATATTCTCTTCATCTACTATGCCTAATGTTCCTACATATAAAATTTCACGTTGCTTTCTTAAATAATATGTAAAATAGTTTTAGGCGGCCATATTTATTTAATGATGACAACTTTTCCAAAAAAATTCTTACATTTTCGTAATCTGTTCGTCAAAATACATCTTTATACCAAGTTTCAAATTTCTATCTTAGACGATGTGCAAAACCATTTTTTCGTCCGCCATATTTATTTAAAGATGGCGACTTTTCCAAAAAAATCTTACATTTTCGTAATCACCTTTTCAAAATACATGTTTATACCAAATTTCAAGTTTCTATCTTAAACGATGTGGAAAATGTTTTTCCGTCCGCCATATTTGTTTTAAAATGGCGGCTTTTCGAAAAATTCCATATATGTTTGTAATTCTTTTGTAGTGATCAACGTTTCTACCAAGCTTCAACTTCCTATTCAAAGCCGTTTAGGCTGTGTATTCTATCCAATAATCAATTTGTCCACCATATTTGTTTAAAGATTGCCACTTATCAATTTGTCCACCATATTTGTTTAAAGATGGCGGCTTTTGTACAATTTTCTCATATGTTTGAAATCCTTTTGTACTAGTCAATGTTTCTACCAAATTTCAAGTTTCTAGTTCTAGCCGCTTAGGCTGTGTATTCCTTCAAAAAATTATTTCGGCGGTCATATTTGTTTAAAGATGGCGACTTTTGTACAATTTTCTCATATATTTGTAATTCTTTTGTAGTAATCAACGTTTCTACCAAGTTTCAAGTTTCAATTCTTACCCATTTAGGCTCTGTATTCCTTCAATAAATAATTTCGATGGCCATATTTGTTTAAAATGGCGACTTATAAAAACTTTTCTTATATTTGTTCAATCCGTTAATGGCAATACGTCTTCATATAAAATTTCAGTACTGCAGCTCAAACGATGTGCAAAATAAATTTTATGTCCGCTATATTAGTTATAAAATGGCAACTTTTTTAAAAAAAATCAAAGGTAAAACCAAAATAAGTGTGTAACCTAGCTTCAAAAAACAATATATGTAACATCAGATTCAATAAAATACAACAAACGGCTTAGTAGACGTCCAAATGTGTGTTAGCAGTTACTGGAAGTCATACTTCAATTCAAATGTCAAATCAAAAATAAGCACGTTTCCTAGTTTGAAAACCCAGTATATTTCACATTAGTTTCAATAAAATACAACAAACGGCTTAGTAGACGTCCAAATGTGTGTCAGTCCAGCACATAATTATGACGACATTCCGGCATCAGCAATATTCCTAAAACAAACAACTAAATTCTTCACATATGTATTTATCAGGCTGCATAATTTTCTGTAACCATCACCACTATATCACATTAACCTTAAGATTAAACTTTAAGAAATGGTTCTACCGCAAGGCAACAAAATCTAACAGTTGAGCAGGTTAAACTTTAAACAATGGTACTGTCGCAAGGAAACAAAATATAACAGTTGGATCAGGTTAAACTTTAAGTAATGGATACAGGAAAATCTAACAGTTGGAGCAGGTTAAACTTTAAGCAATGGATCTCCGCAACAAAAGAAAATCTAACAGTTCAAACAGGTTAAACTTTACGCAATGGATCTGCCGCAACGCAAAAAATCTATGTCCATTCTTTTCTTACAAGACAAGTCAGCAAAACAATTAGATTCATGTCAATTAGTTAAGTGTACTGAATATTTATGTGTGTGTTATATTCTTTATAAATTCATTTCATAGTACAAAACTTCAAGCACTCTTCATATTCAAAGGTACTTCAAGTTTGTTACATTCATGTCTATCATTATTATCATTAAGCATTTATTATTCTGTTTCTTTTAATTATTCATTTTTCTGTTTTTCAAGTTGCAATATCAAAAAAGTTAACCCATTGCAGAAGGAAGTTAAACGATTTTTCGGTGATCATTGTCTTGTGTGGTCTAGCAAAGGAGTCGTGGAAAAACAAGAAGTTTCCCATTTTTTTTCTTTTCTTTGTTCTGCAAGCAAAGAGGGGTGGAATTAGTATCTATAATTTTGTGTGTGTTCTCTTCAAATGTTAATCAACCAAAAAGGGAAAAATTCCTTGTGGCTATCTGGTATACGTTTCGTAAAGCACTGCTAGAGTTAGGGGGAGGTGACACTTTGATTAATGATGGGAAGAAGTTACGGTATACAAAAATGCCAAGACAGCAAGGGTTTAATTGAGTGGGGACGTGTTTGAATTTATTTATGAATAAATTACGGTATGCAGGGCTTGGACAATCCTCCTGATAAGAAAGAAAGACCAAGTGGAGGCTATTTATGTACTTATATTTTCCATCAGTTGGATGTTTCTTCATTCCCATCAAATGTCAAGCATGATCTAAAGAGAACCGTTCAAAGTTTCTGTCAAAAACTCGATCAGAAATGGAGTAAAGCAGCCAGGCATCGAGATCGATTTGTGCACGATAACCATGCCTGGTTTCAAGCAAAGTTTACATTACCCCAAGTTGTGATTCAGGCACTTCCAAGCATTTCGGAAACTGAGTGTAGTAGAAGAAGTTGGAAACCTCCAAAGGATTTTGAATCCTCTAGTGTGAACATAAAGAGACGAAAAGTGTAAAATTTCATGGACACGGCAAGTCAGGAAGAATTATCGTTAGTCAGAGTACTCAGTTTGAGAAAAGTGAAAAAAGAAATTCTGTGACAATAGTGAATGAACTGTGTGAAAGTTCTCCAAACAGAGGGACTACAATAAAGAAGAAGAGAAAATCGTCTAAGTTAGAATCGTTATCTCCTAATCAAGCACTTGTTTTAGTGGTGGACCCACATCTTTCCACACACATATAACATAATTCGACATCAAGCCTTATAGTTAAATAGTAATTTGTATCCACCATACTACAAAGTGAAATCTGCTGCTGGGATCGATCCCAGGATCTCTGAAGGCTAAGTCAAAGGTCTAAGAGGCTATTCGTTCGTTTCATAAAGCTGTTACATAAGCAAGAACTTTCCATCCAATTTCAGGTAAATATTTACATATACTGCGTAACGGACAGAGAGTACCAAAGCATCATACCCTATGTACAAGAGGGCAAACTGATTTTGCAGTTGTTTTATGTTAGAAACGACATGTAGGTCCCATCTATTATGAGCCGAGAATTTAACATCTAATTCATAATGTGTGGTAAAATGAAGTTTATGGTGGCGAAGAAACTTAAAAATTATAGCAGGAATGTAAAGTGTACAACGTCTGTAAAAGTGCTGAAAATTAAAAATAGACAAAGTATTGAGCCAAGGACTTGTCATATCTAGGGTAACCAGCCGTCCAGTGTTAGCCGGACATGTCTGGCTTTTTAACCGTTTCAGAAATGTCAGCCCGGCATTTGTCTTTGTTTTAAAGCAGTCTGGTATTTTAAAGATAAAATTAGCAAAACATTACTACACCTTAATCTGCATTGTTTAGATTATTTACGATAAACTTTATGGTCATGAGAGGTAATTTGTCACATTTATTAACTACTAGGGGCAGCGTTGGTGGTATTGTCGATATATCACACTCGACTATTTTTGCTTCCATTTGCAAAATTGCGAAAAGTACAAAAATATTGGTAAGAGCTAGTACATCAGCAAGTAATATTTTTGTCTCTAACATCTCCAAAACTTTCAGCACTAGATAAAATAGTACATGACGAACGTGATTGTGCATAGAAAAATGTTAATTGCTGCAAATTCATTATGTCATTTTTTTTCAACGAACTCCGGCATTTTCGGTGTTCTTGTCCTGCATTTGACACTTTCAAGTTGGTAACCCTAGTCATATGTAAGTGAAAGGTCCTTGCAATTATTTAGCTTCCTACACGTTGCGAGTGGGCACATAAAATTAGAATTACACGTCATGTGTCTCGCGAATAATGTAAAAATAATCTAATCCATCTTCGCTCGCTCGCTATTATGTCAGTGAATTTTATGGCATTCATAGTTTCTAGTACTACGCATGGCACCGTGTTTTTATAAACAATCGTTAAAATTATTATGATTACCAAAAGCAAATATGATTACCAAAGTGGCCAATTTTACGGATTTTGTCCGTGTAACTTCTGCTATGAAAATGAAACTAAAATTAAAATCCCTGGCTCCAATTACATGAGTCTCCATCTCTTTCAGAAACATCTTATTATACAAGAAATATCTACTGTAGCAAAATGAAGGTTTCAAACAATATGTGCGGAAAAACAAAAATCCATACTTAATATTCCCTTATTTTTCTAGATGTTTGAAATTTTCCATTAAATTTCTAGATTTTACAGTTCCTTTTACTTGTACGCTGATTTTCCTGGCTGTTCAAAGCTTTCCAGGTCAGAGGGAATCATGCCTTACCAGTTACTAATTCAGAACGCTGTAGTATTTGAAACTTTAGTGCTAGTTTAAACATCTTTTAATGTATTATAAATATAAACCACGTTTCGATGTAGAGTTAGTTTTTACTTAGCCACTCTTATGAATCCGTTCTATATAAAGAATATAAAACCAATTGCTTTTATGTCGGTTAAGGTGTTCCTCAGGAATCTAATCTTGGTCCTCCTCTGTTTTTATTATTTATTAATGACTTACCACACTATATTCAAAATTCTCGTAAGCAGTTGTTTGCAGACGACTTAAAAATATTTGTCAATGTAAAGTCATTGGATGACTGTCTACTGCTTCAACAGGATTTGTCCAGTATACTGAAATGGTGTTCTAGGAATAGACTTGAAATAAATATTGGTAAGTGTAAAGCCATGACCTATAGCAGACGGGAAAAAACTTACGATTTCACTTACTCGATCAATGGAATAAGCTTAAAAAAATTGGATACAATTAAAGATTTAGGTGTTACATTTGATAGTAAACTAACCTTTTCGCCACATGTGGTAAATATAACCAAGGATGCATATAGAAACCTAGGATTTCTTGTTAGGACAACTAAAGAATTTGCAAATGATAGCACTTTGAAAACTCTTTACTATTCCTATGTTAGGTCCAAACTTGAATATGCCTCACTTATATGGAATACCTCTATGAAAGCTAGTTGCCAGAAGATCGAACACGTACAAAGCAAATTTTTACGTTTTCTC
>JAGDQP010001996.1:33683-111456 GCA_022664845.1 Lepisma saccharinum | reverse complement strand
ATATGTCATTCTGGGCTAGAAGTTTACTGGAAATACGTTTCTGAAGTCAGTTTTGTCGTACATGTATTATTGTAAGAGTTAAGGTAATGTGGTGTTAGATGGGGTAATAGCTTCGAGAAACTCATTTCTTTTTTAAATATCGCAGGGAATAGCAGCAATTATGACATGTGAATATAGTGTGGAAATCGATTTGTATAATTTTTTAGCACTTGTGCACTATTACTCCTGTAAAAAAATTAAATCTTATAAAATTAGCATCAACATCGTCTGTCTTTTACAAGTTTCTTCTCTAACGCAATAAGCATACCCCTGTAAAAGACAGCTGTTTACACAGTACTCATGAATAATACGTAGATATTTTCCATGTTAAGCGTTTCTAGATATATTTGTTCTACCAGGATGCATTGTATGTGTATTTATGTATCTGTGTTATATAAATCCAAACTGTTAGATAACTCTACATCAAATTTTGCATGGGTTTTTTCAGTTCATGAACGACCGATCAGGAACCTTGTTGGATCTCACATTCGCAGAGTCAGACCCATCTACAACACACTTTGTATTGGTCGTTGTCTTTTTCTCCTTTCCTCTCCTTCCAATGTATACACACATTCCAAGTTTGTTGAGAACACTATAAAATAAATTGTCCTTCACCAAAGGCATAATGCTAGACCTATCTACATCAACTTCTGCTTTCGCCTTTCGTTTGATTATATAACGATCGGAAACTGGCTGACTTCAATGTATATAAAATAAAGAATCAAGTTTCTCAACAGAACCACCAGAAACAGTCATCAAATCTGCTCCGTTAAACTTATGTGTATCAAATTTTGCATGAATTAATCATTTGAGTGGGGTAGACCATAGGCTATATCGGGTCCCAAGTTGTACACTACATGCCCATATCTCGTGATATAACTACCAAATGGTTCTCAAATTTGCACAGGATCACTATTGTCCACCACACATTTTTATATTCACATAAACGAAAGGACATAAGACCTAGTATGGTATAAATAAAGGAGATACAGAAGTAATATTTTTTGTCATTAAAAAGAACTTTTCTTGACACTGCGTTTATGCTATCTGTACAAACATCACCAATGACAATTAGTCTGGAACATACACACTGCAGTAATGATAGTCCACAAAAAAGTGTGTAAAGCACACCTTCTCTGTACACCATCCACAGCGAATAACTGCTATTCACACTTATAACAATGTCCGTTCAAATTCTTGAAGCAGTGATCAGTTGTGTTCTCAAAATGGTCTTCATTTCTTGCAGCTAATCCAGCCAAAACTCATCCATACTGATGTGCGCGCTCAAATCGTGGAGAAAGGAACTGTTGAAATGCCAACGACTGTAATTTCAGAATGTTTATCATATATTTATACATGCGGAGAAAATATCTATCGAGAGGCTGAAGTTCATATGTTGTATTTGCTGGTATTATCTTTATCGTCAGTTTGGCAGGGTCGTTATGTTGTGCTTCAAGAATTTCTCTAATATTTTCTGTGTCGATATGGACACCGTAGGAGTCTAGAAGAAGCAGATTTCGTGCACTTGAGTATGGAAGGAAAGCTCTTCTTAAGAATGAAGAGAATAACATTTTTGTCATATTTTGAGACGAATTCCATTTAAGAACTAAACTTTCAGGCTTGAACATCTTCTCTTCAACATTATTACTTATGCCAGTGGGTTCATAAAGAATTACAAATAATTTTGACATTAGTTTACCTGATTTAGACACTATGGGCATGATAGTGTACGAATGTGTGGTTGCACTCTCCGACTGTACGGCAGCCTATACTCCAGATGTACCTTTAACTTCCAATGTTCTTCCCATTGGCATGTCTTTGTTGAAACCACATTCATCCGCGTTGTATATGTGATTATCACCAAAATTGTTCATGATTAATTTACATTCATGTTTAAAATCCTGAATTACTTGATCATGATGAACTTTATCTCGAATTTGTCGGTTTGTCACAAACGCTGTAATTTTACGGCTCACTATGTTATAGCTTCTTTTTAAGACGATGCAGCCAACACAAACTTGCTTTGAACATATTTTCGCCTATTTGTAACTCACGCGCTTTCTTTGTTGCAGTTTTTTGCAAATCACTGTCCTTCACTATATGATTCACTAATCGTCGCTGGTGGAAGTGTTCAGATATGCACTTATTCACTCCCTTCATCTTGTCCCTGAAGCTGTCTCTAGTTTTTTTTTCGGAGATGGGACATACCAGTCTGGTGAATCACTAAACTCATCATCAGAAGAAAACTTTGTATCTGGGAATTTATCCTCTGAATCACTAGACAAATCAATATCTTGTGGTGGTTTAGTGTGGTCAATATCTAAAGTTAAGTCTCTTTCTGCAGTTTCTGACGTCTAACTTTTGAGAATCTCGTACATTTCCTCAGATACTTCTCTTTCTGCTTTAGAAACAGTAGACGCTTCGTAACCCTCTTTCTTGCATTTGCTACGAGTATTAACGAAATGTTTAACGCATTCATAGTCTTCCAACAGACACTGATTTTTCACGCTCTCAATGTCAGAATAGCGAAATGCTTTCTTATGTACTGAAACCTGCTTTTCTGATTCAGCGCATCTATTGTAACTCACCACGTGCTGGCGTTTGCTACCATACCATAGTACCTGATTGTCTATACAGCGCTCGATTTGTACGGTCCAGCCAGGGAGTCAAATACGGTATTCTGTATGTTGGTGAACTTCTTCTCTCTCTATGGACATTGATTAAATAGATTACTACGTCCATACAAAGTTCGTTCGCAGCCTAAACAACTAAAAAAATATAATTTTCATACTGTGTTTTTTTCATCAAGTAATAACGAGTGCCTTGTCCAAAAAAAAATAAAAATGAATTACCAAAACTGACTATGACAGTAAGAGACAACTTATACTGTCCATATGCTCCAGATGAATCGAAATTGGAGATCTGGTACACCCAACGTAAACCAAAATTCAAGAACGAATTGTCGATTTTATGTTACTGAAAAAAACATGACTTCTATCTTACACTTTTTATATCCAAATTATCTTAAATGCCCACCTAGATTGTCCAGCAGGAAAATATTTTTAAACTTACGTTTCAGAAGTTTCCGCCGTGGTTGTATCGCTTTTTAAAAACATTTCGAGAATATTTTCTGAATTAGCTATGCTATATTTCCACAATCCACTCGTACGATATTTGAATGTCTTATTTAAAAACGAATTGATCTGTATTTTTAAAATAGATTGTAGTATGATATAGCAAATTACTATTAGTATATGTTGGAAATATTCGTTGAGTGTTTGAATTGAAATAGAGTGCAACTTCACGCTGACCAACCACATAAAGCTATCGGAATAAAAACCACTCCAAGATTTTGTGCATATTTTGTGCTAATTTGTGCACACTATCCCATATTTTGTGCCCGCTCGGTTTAGCCCAGAAATCGAAAATAATGTGGTTGGGCCAACTTCACGCTGGCCCAACCACATGAGCTATCGGAATAAAAACCACTCCAGGATTTTGTGCATTTTTTGTGCTAATTTGGGCACACTATCCCATATTTTGAGCACGCTCGGTTTAGCCCAGAAATCGGAAAAAATTGTGTTGGGCCAACTTCACGCTGGCCAACCACATCAAGCTATCGGAATAAAAACCACTCCAAGATTTTGTGCATATTTACTGCTAGTTTGTGCACACTAACTCATATTTTGTGCACGCTCGGTTTAGCCCAGAAATCAAAAACAATGTGGTTGGGCCAACTTCACGCTGGCCCAACCACATCAAGCTATCGGAATAAAAACCACTCCAGTATTGTGTGCATATTTTGTGCTAATTTGTGCACACTATCCCATATTTTGTGCACGCTCGGTTTAGCCCAGAAATCGAAAATAATGTGGTTGGGCCAACTTCACGCTGGCCCAACCACATCAAGCTATCGGAATAAAAACCACTCCAAGAATTTGTGCATAATTAGTGCTAATTTGTGCACACTAACCCATATTTTGTGCACGCTCGGTTTAGCGTTAGCTGGTCAGGTGGTTAAGGCAGGCATCACCATGACTAATGGCTGCTGTCCTTTGAACGGCTCATCAAGAGCGAGGAATTGAGAGTAAGGGTTGGATAGGTGACAAGGAGACCACTTCTGTTGATCGTGGCTCGAAAAGAAAAAGTAGCATCTTGTTAATATAGCTTGTCTAGAAACAGTTTGTACACACTAAATCTAAATAAATTGGTATTCGTTTTGCTAATGCAACTGGACTTATAATATGCTTTCAAATTTGATTTGAATGCTACAATGCAATTGAAAGTCAAGATAATTGCGATATTTTTCCAAGCTAGGCAAGACTCGTAGTAATGAAGCTCTACACATTTACTTTGTGATTTGTTTTAAAATAAGTGGTTGAACATTCGTAGGCACAAGTTTACTGAGTTCGAAATATTCCTATGTTGCTTGTGGGTAAGTTATTTCTGAAATAGAGCAATGATTGATGGAAATTGTAATGGGTGTTGAGAGTGCTTATATAAATGGAACTATAAACATAGGACCTGCATAGTTTACGCCGGCCTGCAGATAACACTTGCGAGCATTCACTCTAACAGTAAGTAATGCTTCCAAGATATTATTTTTGAACTTTTCCTTCCGCCAATCTATGACAGTAGTACAGATATGGCGGTTCACCGCCATGTTGTTCTAATTTATTTTACCATTTAGCACTCATTTCCGGTACGAACAAAACCTAAACAGTTTTGCAGTGCAGTATTGCCAACTTCATAATTGTATCACTAAATAATTTATAACTATTAAAGCTTCACACGTTTTCATATATAGAGCTTTAGCTGCAATCGAATTATAGAGCTCTAGAGTCAAAACACGAAGCGAGAGATGGAAGAATATTTTTTTGATTTTAGATTTGGCAACATTGATTTAGAAATGGGATCAAATGTGGTCAAAAGTGTTTCTATGATTACTTCTTTTCCTATGTAGACTCATAAGCATCTACAGTTTATTGATATTGCAGCTCACTGCACTGCGAATCACAAGGGAATGTTTAGGCTTCAAATCCTGATAAGATACCGGGCGAATATCGGAAAGGTACCTTACATTACAGGCCAGAGCTATTTCCATTTTGATATAGCATTACAGTGAAGCATATAAGCATTTACAAATCATTGCTATGCTGCACTGCGAATCACAAGACAATGTGTAGGCTTCAAATCTTGAACATTGTGATAAGCTTCAAGGCGAATACCGGAATAGCACCTTGCATTATAGTCCAGAGCTGCTTCTATTCTACTTTAGCATTATAATGAACATTTATCTTCATAAGCACTCATGATACTCAACAGATCATTTGTTGCTTTGCTGCATTGCACTCGGAATTACTAGCGAATATATAAACTTCAAATCTTGAACTAACTTTTTGCACCAGGTGAATGGCGGAATGGTACCTTACATTCTAGTCCAGAGCAGTTTCTATTTTTAATTTTCTTTTCTTTAATTTTTAGAGTTATCAATATTGATTAATTGAATTAGATGCTTGTCACTTGCCACATGCCAATTGTCACGTCACTTTCCACGTCACTTGCTACTTGTTATGCCACTTATCATGCCACTTGTCATGTCACTTGTTACGTCACTTGCCACTTAACTTGTCATTTGCCACGTCACTTATGTAGTACCATTTACTTATTTCTGGGACAGATGGTTATAATGTATTTTGCCATTTACTGTTCATTTCCGGTACGCTTAAAAATTAAAAGGTTCCTAATATCGGATAGGTTCATAATATCTGATAGTGATTAGTGTTTTATATTTTACCGCTTACTGTGAAGCACTTATAAGCACTCATAAGCATATATTGCACTGCACTTGAAACCACTAGAGAATGTATAGCATTCAGACCTCAATTTTAAAACTTCCATCAGGCGAATACTGGAATGGTGCCTCACATTATAACCCAGAGCTTTTTCTATTCCATTTTAGCATTAAAGTGAACATTTATCTTCATAAGCACTCATAACTATCTATTGCATTGCTCTAAAAATCATTATAGAATGTATAGCCTTCAAATCACAATTTTAAATCTTACACCAGGCAAATACCGGAATGATGCTTCACTTTATAGCTCAGAGCCGCTTTCATTTTAACATTCTACTTTATCATTATAGTGAACATTTATCTTCAAAAATGCTCATAATCATCTATTGCACTGCACTGGGAACAGCTAGAGAATATATAGGGTTTCAAATCCCAATATTAAGTTTTTACACTAGGCGAATACTGGAATGGTACCTTACATTCCAGCCCAGAGCAATTTCTATTCCATTTTATAATTAAAAAGCACACTTGGTTTAAATTATGCTCATATTTAAAATAATTGTGTTGATACTTTTATTAGAATTGCTCAAATACATTTTCATTCTTCACGTCATAAATATACGAGGTTTGAGCTATTAATATCACAGTGTAAAAGGTATTTGCAGCTCCTATCAAAATCCACTATAATAATAATTTTCGTTCTTTCATTTACTACCAGTTACTTTCGTTTACTAGTGTTCATAACAATCATGGGGCGATTCTGTTGGTGAATAAAACATATCAGTATTTCTAGTCACACGCTTAAATACTGTATAACTATCATACATTTTAAGATAATCAGCCTTTGTCCTATCTAAATTTATGTTCTCACGAGGGAAAGTTTAATTACAACCATTCTTTAAATAAATATTTTAAACTTTACATTGATCAAACTTACTAGCATCCTTTTGTTGAGTATCTTCATCACGACTAGTTTCAAAGAGAACAATTACGAAATCGGGCATATCAAACTGCAATGAATTAAATTGTGTTGTTACATCAAATTCGAAATTAGAACCAGAAACACGTCTTTGAATACTTTGATATGTATGAAATTGAATTGGTACTCAGAGCTGCCGAAATATATCAGCTTTTAGTTTCATCGCATAATTCTTTCCATATTCAAAAATTGACATTCTCAGTTCCATTGAGGTGATCACATGTTTACCCGCATGAGGTAGTGTACATTGTACAATGATCTAAAGTACCATTCGCTTTGTTTGTTTCCCAACAATAAAATAAAACATTAGTATTTGCATTCCTTTTAAATGTTATTCGCAAACCACCCTTACATATAATTTCTTTATAATCACTAAAGAAACCGAACAGTAAGCGCAGAGAAAATAGAACAGTGTTATCTTTCCGTGGAAGCTTCTCAAGGCTAATTAATCCACCAAACTTATAATATTCAAGCTCTGGCTTTGCGAATCGACATGTAGCATTGCAATTGATGTGATTCCTGGATAATCGATTCTATCAATAACAGTGCCATACTTTTTTATCTCTTCCTGAGAAAATAAATATGGAACAAAATTATCTATTAGTTTAATATTTGATCCTGCTGCAAAGGTTTCTCCAACATTCCTGTCAATAACTTCAAACTTTATATGTATATCAGAGTAATGGGGGTGTACAAACCCATCACCAACACCTATATCTAACTCAATATCTTTATTTAGTTCATTTAAATTGTTGAAAGTACTACGATTCAGTGGGAACGATAGCTCTGAATAAACTTTATCTTTAATTAAACTAGACTATATTATATTCAAAAAGTAGTAATAATCATCTTTGATCATAAGAATCGCGCTTGTTATCGCACTACGAAAACTAACTTTTTCATGTCATTCATTAGTAACACTTATTTCTATAGAGTGTATATGACTCTGTTGAATAGGAAAAATTAATTGATATTGTGGTTCATAAGCAATTGGTTCCAAGAACTGTGTTAATAGCTTAAATGTTGCTATAATATTTGTTTCTTTATGTTTATAATCTCCATCAGCTATAATCATATCTCTTGCTAGATTACAGTGTATATTAAATGTTTCAATATGTAAGAATTTAGGAAGAAACTGCCCTAAATCTGTCTCTTCTGATCTGAGATCGTCATTATTTTTGAAACAACAAACTTACCAATGGTTCCAAAAATAAAATTTTGTGGAAATGGTATAACTTCCATGCGATGCGTCACATGTTTTTCATTCAGAAGCATCTCTTTGGGTATTGTTGTTTCTAATGTTGATGCATTATACTAACCCGGTGGTATATTACGTTTTCCTCCTTTATAACAGTAGGTATAATTATTTTTCGTTACATTTGGTATTAGATACATGCTATAAAATCAAATCAATTCCACCTTCAAATTATAATTTTGATTATCAATCTCATTATGAAGATTCAATCGAAGTTTTTGTGTAGTATCTGATAGATGCAACACAATCATTTTAAACAATACACTATTTAATACTTTTAAACCTTATGAAACATGCATTAAGTAATCAAGTTTCAGTCTTTCAATAACTTGACGAAAATAGTTTAATACACAAATGGCCACAAAGCACATCATCAAAATGTTGAATTCGGTCACTATTATATTCAATTATTGTATTATTAGGTCTCAAATATTCAATGAAAGACTTGGGAGGCACTCCTTCAAATAAATCGAATATATATGCTTTATTATTTGAATACCAATAACTTATCCAATGCGTTCGAATATTAATTGAATTATCCAAGATAACATCAGCACATTCTTCTTTTACTGGTGGTGTCGATGGAAGATTATCCGACATGAATACACGTCTAGAATGTTTATATTTAATTCTTTAGCTATACGTTCGATATCATAATTGGTGAGCGCCCTTATTATTATTAACTTCTTCTTTGTCTCTTTCCTTTTAAGTCTTTTACATCTAGCTAGAATTGATAACTCCATAACTTCATTCTGTCGTTTTGATCTTCTAGCTCTTGTTAATTTTCTTTGCGTCTATTACTGCCTTAGGTATAGCTGTTGAACCACCTGCAAGACTACCAACAGCTCCTAATGCAGCAAGAATCGCAGGAATTGTAAATATGACATCAGCAATTTGGGGT
The DNA here is from genome assembly GCA_022664845.1 of Lepisma saccharinum. NCBI lineage: Eukaryota > Metazoa > Arthropoda > Insecta > Zygentoma > Lepismatidae > Lepisma > Lepisma saccharinum. The sequence goes on along the minus strand of JAGDQP010001996.1, from coordinate 102,485 downwards.
TGATTACGAAGTTTCTTTAACTGCGCTAGACTTAATGTTAGACCCATATTTTTCCCCATATTCAAGCATCTTTTTCTCTTTGAAAGTTGTTATTTATTTAAAATTTCATTTAGGTTTAATGATTTTTATTCATGTGATGGAATATGAAATGGTACGTACACCCATTGCCTTTTATATATGAAGTTAAAGGAAAATGCAACTCTGTAGTGTGAGTGTTTCCCCCAAAGCAAGTATTATAACCCCAACCCATTTCTCGTTTTGTATTCATTGCCATTGCTACTCCTAATGATGCTAATTTTTCACTTAAACCAGCATCTTTGCTAACAAATCTATCAAAAGATTTAAACTCCAAGTCCTGATCAGCCCTATGCCTGTCTGTTAAATCTCTAAAGTTCTTATAAGCAATATCATGCTCTCGATATGCTTGATCTAATCTATTTATACTTCGATCACATTTCACTAATCCTTTATATAAACGTGTACCAGGACCACAAACTTCATATCACGGGAGGTGTAGTTTGAAGGGTAATTTATTAATAATATCGATCAATAAACCCTTAACTTCAATAGTTTGCCAAAATGTTGGTGGAAGTATATAAATGATTTTTATGAGGTATCCTAATCTCTTTGGATTCAAAACAATGAAATTAGATAAACCAGACGAAATCATATCCATTATGCTCACTTTCTCATTATAAAAGTTCTTGTTTCCAGCTGCTTCTTCACCTACTATAACTAATAATCTATCTACTAACTTTCAAACATCGTCCATCAAAATACACTTTTGCGGCATTTTTGTATTTCGCTTAATTCCTTTCCCTTGCTTCGTTCCTTTGAAACCCTCACCTTTAGTTTTAAGTTCAAGCCAAATAGGTTTAATTAATGTCTTATACTTATCACTGGAACTTTTCACTATATTTTGTGATGGATCATGATTTTGATACAAAGGTTTCATTATTTTTAAATCTTCTTATAAGTTTCATAATCTTCATCACTGAAACCTCTTGGTTGCTTACGAGTTAATAACTCCCATAAACCTTCTGTTTCTTTAAATTTTTCATAGATCGGAGTCGTTGAATCATGTATGATCTTACTCTCAATATATATAATTAAATAATCATTGTCAAAGAAAACATTATAACTTCCAATCTTCCACTCCACTACTCCATCTATATCAATGGAATATAAACCAAATACTTCATCTTTATCAGAGATATTAGTATTCAGATATGGACTCGCTAATGAATATAATTCAATTTCTTTTTCATCATCATCTTTTATTTCTTTCGTCTCAGGCAGTGCCTATATTAAAACAAATAACTGTTTTTCAAATGAAGTATATGATGGTGTAGTTGGCTAATTATTTATATTTTGTTGTGCTACAGGTATAAGTTCTGTAATTAGATTTCTATTTTCATCGGTTACTCCTTTAATTTCCTTTCCTAAGCTCTCGATCGCCTCGATTAATGGTTTATCTTGTCGTTCTTGCTTTTGATAATAGCTACGGTGCCCTTCTTTCCATTCTTTAAGGCGTTTCTTTAAAATATTTTGTAATTCATTGTTATTCGATTTAGCTTTGACATTATAAAAAGACTGCATTATAATAAATAAATATTAGTTGCAACATAAGACCTCAATTAATCGTTAATCAGAATAACTTAAACGTTACTCGATTATAAAGAAATGATCAATTTTGTTTCTATACTTTCCGTCTTTCGACTTTCTAGTCATATCGATTGTTATGCCATAGGGTTCCTTCCACGCTATAGAACATATATCTTTAAATCTATTAAATTACATATCACAAAAAGAATCATTGCAAATATGTTTCAAGTTCGTATTATCTTGACGAAATATGCATAAGAAGTTGGAATTATCTCTAATAAGTTGTTTCGGGATTTTACTATATGTTTGTGCTAAGTAAAAGCAATCCATCCCTCTATGCCTACCTTTTGTGAAGTAGTTCCTCACCTAGTTCTGATATTCTAATATATAATCTTAAAAAATAATAACAGAATTTCGTTTACAATCATCTAACATTAAAACAAAAGTTTTGAATGAAGCAAATTGAAAAATAAATCTTTCTTGAATATCATTATAAATGAATCGGTGAGTGCAGAAATGCACTATGTCCATTTTACCTAGTTTTGAGGAAAAAAGACAAAAGCTGTATACACTGTTGCATCAGTCATATATTGTTGGTCGACTACTGCCATTCGAAAGATTACACTAGTAGCTAATAAGAGATACAGAATCATCAATGTAAGGTTATTAACAACTGGGAATTTATTATTTATTCTGTTTGGACCTGGAGCCTTTCTACAATCAACAGCTAGCTACTGGGGAAAATATCTGTGTGTGCTTGTTTATACATTATCATGTGAACCAAAGTGCACAGTTACAATCAGTGTCTTGTTGAGAAAGAAAGTCATATAACCATGAAGTATTCTTAAATGTATAGAAGTGCAGAGAAGTAGGTGTTAATGAAAATATACAAAAATGCTGATGAACTTTTATTGTAAAAATTATCATATTCCGTTCTGATGTACCGTTCAACAACATAAATTTTCTATTATGGTGCAAGCAGGATACCAAATTTTGAATAATATAATTCTGAAGTGCCAACTGTTGAGTGCAGAAAAGCCTCATGTCCTGGACATAGGGCCCTTTTACACTCAACAAAAACTTCACATTCGGATTTCTCGCTTGTTATTGCAAGTAGAAAAGCCTTTCTTACACTCAACGGTGACCTTACATCTAAAGAACTTCAATTTGGTGAAAACTCAAATTCGCCAAAAGTGGACATAGGGCGTCTCTGCAATAAGCGATTCAAATGTGTTGCAGTTGTTGATACTTGGGTTGTTCTAAGCTTTTAGAGATTATATGTAAGTGCCTTCCTCCCCAGTAAAGCCAATTCGGAGCTAGAATGAAATTGTTAATAAATAGTGTTGTTTTTCCACAGCCAAATGAACCTATTATTAAGCAACGAATATTATTAGGAGGAAGTTTACCATTCATATAAACTTGGTACTGTAAGTCGTTTCTTAACACTACACATTTTAAACTATTTAGTTTATATTATGTTTAACTATATTATATCTGTGAGGTCGATCGAAGAATTATGATCTAAAGATAATCCCAACCACATAACATATGCTTTGGTTTTAGTTCTATGCATAATATTTTCAATTTTATATAAATGAGGATATTTAGTTTTCATTAACTCCTACTCATAGAAATGACAATTAATGATCTCATTGCGCTCATCTTCTAAGTGGTATGAATGGGTGTTAGTCTTAAAAACTGTAGCTATTTGCAATATTTCTGTGTTCCAATTGCGAGTGAAGTCTCTTTGAAACTTATTTTTAAAATAATAATTCGAACATAGTCTTATACTCTATATTTCGCGTGGGACGGGCGTAAGCCATAGTGCTGTTACCGCCCATAAAATTAATTTTATCTTATCCATATTTCGCCTTGGATGATGGTGTATATTTCTTGCTATAGTTTGTTTATATTAATTTCTGTTCGTTATTTTGTTCACTTCATCAATTGGTTTCATATTGATTGCTCGATGTATATTATTATTATACGTTTTCATCAGTGCTTGTCATATATTGTACCATTTGTAATTACCTTGCAGTGTGAACTGCTTCCTCATGAAATTACGCAGTGTTCTATTAAAACGTTCAATAACACTAGCCTTTCTTATCAGTGTATGAAGAGTAATGAGTAATACCTTTCTGTTTAATTAAGTTAATAAGTTCTTTATTATAGAACTCGCTACCCCATCGGTTTGCAAGAACTTTGGTGCTTGTCGAGATGTTTCGAGTATTGAATCAAGCGCGCGTGTAGCTTTCTTTCGTGTTTTTTTTAAACTGGTATAGCCCATCCATACCTGCTAAAAGTGTCAATATTGGATAAGAGATAAGAATATCCCCTGTTTAATTTAGCTAAGCCTTTTAAGTTCCCAAAGTTCATTTCAACCAAATCTGCCTGCCATAAATCATGGATATCCTTTGTTACAACATATATTATTCTATAATTTCGTCTCGCGGGCTTATGTAGTTCTTCAACAATTTGTAATCTACTATTCATGCTAACTATTTAAGATCGAGAAATCAATAGCGCAATAAATATCATATTAATAGATATAGGATACACAGTGGGCGGAAATTTATCCGATCGAACTACAAGAACATCGCTTTCTACTACATCAAACTCATGAAGTACAATTTCATCTTCTGATGGTGCATCTGTCACTCTACTACCTTCATCTATTCCTGGTGATAGATTCTCATATTTTTGTCCACCGCTCGCAGAACATATTTCAACAATAGGAAAGTCTTTATTTATCTTTTTAATCCAATGGAAACCTATAATTTTGAGCTTCCCAAGAAAAGGAATTTCGAAATAGGGTGTATTCATATCAAAGAGATATACCTTACCACAAACATTGCCCCGCGTAAAGTAACGTTCCTTATTAGGTATTGAATAAATTTTACAGAACTAAACATTACGTAAATTACGAATTGATGTTAACAATTCATTGGATATACTATATAGTCATTTATATATAACTGTTTAATGTATCTCTAACTCTTTTAGTTTTGCAATAATATCATTAATCTAATTATTCTTAAAATTAAAGTCTGTGACAGTTATAAAGTTTTCAATACTATCTTGCACCTCCCAAAGCTGAGTTACTGTGGGCATTGGAGCTTTGAAGCTTCTACATTACGAAATTCATTAATGTCAGCATATTTTTAGATAAGTTATTTAGAATATTAAACACAAGACTAGATTTTGTTTCTCTGAATATCAGCAATGAGCGTGTGATTAGTGTAGTATCCTCTAAACCTTTAAACATATACTTTAATCCACTAACTAATATTTTAACACCATAAACAGAAATGAACTTTCAATATACTTTATCGCTTCTTTAACTTCATTCACAATACTTGTCAACACTTCTTGTATACCGGAAAGATCTTCTAACGTTCGAAGGAATGATATACTGATTTCAAGATTTTGCACTTGAAACTTAATATTTTCCATCACTTCAGGGAAGTTTTCTGTGGTTTCGATTACGGTTTGAATATTATTTATTGGCCTTTTTCTTGTTTTTACTTCTTGGCGAGTTGGTAGTTTGTTAATAGATTCTTAGAGAGCAGTTAATTTTTATTTTATTTCATTTTCATTTGTAGCTAAATCGTTTAAAGACTTACGAATACTCTCGATATCAGATTGCTTCGGCGCGTGTTTTGTATTTATAATAAATCACTTTGAACTGTGCTCACAACATGTTGAAGATTGATTAAATCTGAAGGAAGATTAAAACCCTCTAACTTTTATTTAACTGTGCAAGTGCTTCCTGTAAACTATTTAACTCATTAGGGAAATCATTTGCAATGTTCTGTAGATTCTTTAGTTCAAGTTGAATATTTCTGAGCTCTGAAATGTTATTAATTATTGTTTCAAACTCACCAAGCGTTCTACCGACTTGCGATACATCACTATAAAGAGGTACATTGGTTAGATTATAACGAAGTTTATTTGATTCATCAGTAATGGTTTTAAATTCATTTTGTAGTTTCGAAATAACTTCTTGCATTCTTTGAAGATCTTCTTGGGTAGGATTATTCTGAAGTGCGCCTTCTAATGTGTTCACTGGTGTTTGAATATTAAAATGCGTTTTGTAGCTCTGTAAGCTTCGTATTCAGATCATTAATTAAATTTTGTGCAACTGTTTGAAATAAATTCACTCTTTACTAGTTGTACTTCATTTTGAATCGTTGTTATGATATTTTGAACTTCAATCAAATCATTTTTATTTACCAGCTGTAAATACATAAGAATAACACTTTTCAACTCATTATCAAACTTTTGAAGTAAACCTAGTATATATATTGTTGCTCTTCTGTGATTTCTGTTTCAATATTTGAAGATAATGTACTTCGTAGTGCGTTGATTTCATCCTTTCTTACTTTAATCCTTTGACCCACTACTGCTAATTCATTTTCATTAGTATTTGATGGAGATCCGATAATGTTTCATGCTCATGCGACTTATATCGCGGGTATCCAAGTAAATCTGTTGACATCTTAAATAAACCAAATATAATATAAAATATTGTATGTGACGCGTGTATATTAAACAGCTTTAGACTATCACAACCAACCAGATAATTGTCCATGAAAATGTGTCTTTTAACTACTTTCGCTGCTAAGGAGTAGTTCACACCTTCGTCCACGACCAACTGCTGCAAACATTTTGTAGCCGAGAGAGCTCCTTAAGCCACCGTTAACAGTCGGTACTATCGTATACTGGCAACTGAAGAGTTTCTCTACACAATCTTTTAATAGTTCACGTCCTGTGATGCAATAGGATGGTCCGGTAGATTTTAGCGATGTCCGCGCAGAACGGAACAGGATAACCGCAGAATCGCACTAGGAGCAGGAAAATACCATCTAGCTTTGGAACTACCATGAGCTTGTCATTTACGGACATGGCAGAAGTTGTTTTAGCGCTCCCATCAAATACCACTTCCACTTTAGTCTTTGAGTTTGACGGATTCAAAACAGTATGATGTGGCAAGTAAAAGGTCTTTCTGAGGAATACGTTTTTCACTCGGAAGGACGACTTCCATATGTCCTTGTTTCATGTATTTTTGTATGATCTCACTGTATTGTTACTGCTATTGAGGCTGTTTCGCAAGCTTACATTCGGTAGTTAACAGCCGTCTAACAGCAATATCGCGCAAATTACCCAATTTTGCTGGTACCTTTGAAGCTAACCACACATTTTTCCTTTACGTCCCGACTGTAGAGAGCTGAAAATGCTGTTCGCGCTGTTTCTCTTCCTTTGATATGAATGTCTTGGTAGGAAGCTCCTCTACTTCCCAGAATTTGGAAAGAGATTACTTCGCTTCTACCGAGATGCGAAATGACGCCACAATTATGTTGCTACATGTGACGGCTATGGTATCAGATGATACCAAACCGAGAACAGTTTTTAAAACTGTAGATGTTCCTGCTGGTCGCATACGTTGTCCGCTGCATATAAGTAATGGAAATACGTCGGCACCTAAAAGGATATCAATGGGACCTACAATATTGAAAGTGAGGGCTACTAGCTTTATCTCTTTAAAATGTTGCCAATGCGCGGCATTTGGACGTGTTCGCTTCAGGAGGTCGGAAGTCAATTTCGGCACTACAATGGCTCGATTCTCGAAGACTTCATTCCATGACCTAGGATCTGAAACGGTAGGTCCATCATAGTACCTGCGCGGACACCCATTGTCCCGGAAATTACTGCACTGAATCTCCGCTTTTGTAGCCCAAGCTTTTGAATAAAATTTTCACTTCAGAAGGTTGATTCCGACACTCAGTCTAGCAACGATCGGAGTGGGTACTATATTCCATTTCTCCCTTTCACTTTTATAATAACAGTACATAACAAAAGTGGAGGAACACTAGTTTCCGACCTAACATGTGAGACACTATTTTGTTCATATGTTGGCGCGGAGGGGTTAAATCCTGATTCAACTCACTCAAAATATATTGATGTGTGATGCATTTTCTTGTACTTTCGGCAATTAGATGACGAACATATGTCCTTGCAGCAAGATTTGCACAAGCAATTGAAACACAGAGCTCTCTCCTTCACTAAGGCAACACGGGCCGACACTGAAAGATTAGAGAAATTTGTGCACTTGTAAATGGGATGAGTCGCCATGTATATTTCACATACAATTTGGAAGAGTTACGAGGTTGTAAGGTGAGAAGACGTGCTCTTGTTGTTACGAAATTTTGCTGATTCGCAGCTCGTGGAAAGTTTCGGTTTGGAACTGTTGAAACTGTGAAAGCGCGGGCTCTATCGTCCAAATATTCCGCACGCTGCGCGAAAGATGGATTTTCCGTTGATTTTAGTGACACTTCCCATTGTCTTCTGGTTTCACTCTCTACTTTAACTGCTGTATAATACACTAAAATCTCTACCCAGTGTTGTATTGACTGTTCCAAAACCTGGAGTGCACTCTATAGTAGTGTTTATTAATCTACGCAAACCGCTAGCACATCGTTGTTGGAGGGAGAGTTGAGTAATTAATTGAACAAGCCACTCGCTATTTCTCGCCTATGATAATGAGCATACAGTATGTCCTATGCCTCTTTGTAGGTCCTGTCCGTTATTTTCATGATCTGTTGGAATTGAGCGGGTTTCCCTTTTAGTAAGCTTTTTAGATGTTGCAGTTTCTGGCTCCCGATGTATTATTATTACTGCGAACGGGCGCGACAAAACATATTATGAAAAGTAAGCCACTAGTACAGATTTTCCGTGAAGTTATGTAGCTGTATCTTAGGAAACTTGACAACACTCACATGCACGTCGGAGTTGGAGATGGATTGGGCTTGGGTTACTTGAAAATGCATTAATTGTATGCAGAATTGTACCAATTTCCTATCCAACTCTACAAATTCAACCTTTTCTTTTTCGAACAGTTTGTCGTTGAAACCGTCATGGTGTCGTCCAATAGCTAGTCACTCAATTTTACTTGATGCACGATAATAGCACTATTTCTGTTCCCGCCAAGGTAATAACGACTTTATTCTCGCGCGTATTTTTTGCTTTTAATGTTTTCTTGTTAATCCCCAGGGCATCCATAGTTTATTAATTATCACACACTAAAAATTCACAAAACACAAAGAATAAGTATAAAAGAGATAAGAAACTGCAGTCTGTTTATCAGATTGTGCACTGTTCACAGGCTCTTTCTTGTCCAGTTCGAATGGAGGACCAAACGAAGGTATTTTGTATCGCACATAATAATTAGCTACAAAACACGTCAAATAAATTTAAAAAACTACTTTATTGGCAAAAGGTTATATTTGACTCTACTGCAATGTCAAAAGTGATGAGGAGATCACCAACACAACAACACGAAGTTAGTCTGTATACTAATTTGCTTATGTCTTTTCTCACATGTGTACACACCCAACTACTTATGTACTTTCTCTTTTTACAAATGTTTTTATCCCAGTTCCGATGGTGGAGAAAAGGACAGCTAACCGACAAGATCCATCTGTTGGGTGTGGAGGAACTATTACCAACCATTCGTTGCTCTTTAGCCTGCAGTGCAGAGGCAATAGTTCGAGCACTAGTCAATAGATTGATATAGGTAAGGGAAGTCGGCAAATCCGATCCGTAACATCTGGATAAGGATCGCGGCTGGTCAGGCTTGATTGGGAAGTAGATTGTTCTCTGACGTGCCTGGCCTGAGTGCGGTGACCGTTGAGAATTGGTTTCGTCTGCCTTTCGTTCCTTAACCGAGTTAGGCCCCGTGCCCTTGCTTCTTACGGAGATTTCTTGCTACTAGTGCCCTGGGTGTCTCTCTGGCCGCCATTTAACGATCAACTCAGAACTGGCATAGACCGGAAAAATCCGATTGTCAAATTAAAACGGAGGTTTGCGATGTCCTCAAATGGCGTTGACGCAATATGATTTCTGCCTAGTGCTCCGAATGTCAACCTGAAAAATTCAAGTAAGTGTGGGTGTACGGCGGGAGTATATCTGACGTGACTTATTTGTCATAACAACGTCATGATGAGCTTTACTAATGATTTTTGGGTGATGGGTGTTACTGGTGGTCCACCTACATAAGCACCCTTTATGACTCTGTACCACATTTAAATTCACTCTACCATCTAGCAACAGTAGAGTATGTTGGAAATATTGTCCTAAAGCTTGTAAGAAGTCCTAGTGAATTTATTTCGGTTTTGTCATTCTTTGACGTCCTCCCGCATTTTAGAATTTTCTATTTTCACTATTAATCTATATATGTTCTATACTTTGACAACTGAGAAATTGAAAATACATATGTGATCTCAACGCAATTTGGCATGTAATCAGGAATGTTAAAATTATGCTACTAGGAAGACGGAAGAGGGCCAGTGTTATACTCACTGCTGCTGATACATTTTGCATATATGTAGACTAAAGTTCACAGAATAATTCCTGAGACTCAAGAACGAAGAAAGGTTACGTAAACAACGATGCAATTCCGCTTCATTTTCGATATATAGGGGGTTCAACTGAGAGTATACGATATACCTGTGACCAGTGGTGATATTCAACCAGATCACACTTGTAGCTTCTGTTGAAAGTAAGAGATATAAATAGTAAGGAGTGGTAAAGACTTCATTACTATTTCCTAGCAGCGATATGACATCTTATGTATCACTACTTGATATCAGATCGACCATGGAATATCCAGGCATTGTAGCGACCCCTGCACCATCGGGTATTCGCTGCATATCTTATCCTATCCCCTGATTCTTCTGATTTTTCTGAAGCACTGTTAATTCAGACACGAAGGTTATATTTTTCTTAAGCCGACTGCGGCAAAAATCAAATAGGTTTTTATTCGTCCAAGTATAAAAGATGCCGCTCCGATCCGGTTCTCTGTTTTATTGTTGAAATAGCGGGATTTTATTCTTTATTAGTTTATCTTTTATTGCTTAGTTATTCTTTGATAAAAAGATAAAATTAATTTATGGGCGGTAACAGCACTATGGCTTACGCCCGTCCCGAGTTATTCTTTGAACGTCTTATTGTTTTATATTCTTCATTAAATTTTCTTTCGTTTTAATCTTCATAGACAATCTTTAAGCTTTGATTGTTGCATTTATTTTCGCTGCGTTAGTTGAGTTGTTCTGCCACGCCCCTTCCTCGTTTTTGGTTCCGGCGTAATGAAATGTTTAGAAAAGCACTTTCCATTTTTCCCTCAGCATTCATGAAATTGAAGTGGCTTAATTGCATATGATTCCGATAAGATTGTCTATTATAGTAACCATGAAATTTAACATAACGTAATGCTTTGTTTCGGTTAAGTGAGTTCAAAACGTCTTCGTTACTTTCGACACCCGTAAGCCAGACTACGCCAATATAAATTGTTTTGAAATTTCCTAACCTAAACTGCAATTCTCATGTATGTTTTTACAAAAATGGCGGTTAGGTTGTATTGCGTTAAAAATGTAATTACTGACTAAATTTTGACAGTGATTTTCGGAATATCAAAGCTAAATTTTGCCCAGTAGATTCGATCGATTTTACAGTAAAGAAATGTTACGTTTTGTGATAGTAGAAATTCGTTTTAACCGGGCCAAAGTTGTAATTTGCCTAACCTAATGTTTTGGAACTGAAATATTTTAATCCCTTTCGGAAAATATGTGTGTGAAATTATGGCCCTGCTCAGATGCAGAGCATCTTTGTAATTATCTCGTTTTTACCTGTTGTGTGAAATTTTTAGAGCTTTTGGAAACACGTTTAAATGTGCTAAAGAATTTATTCAGAAACATTTTTTTGATGAAATTCAATGACCAAAATTTTTGCATTGCGTTGGTTCTTCTTAAGCGAAAATAAATACATTTTTACCAGATATTCCTTCTGCGAAACCTTTAATTAAGAAGTAGGTAGTTCCATCATAGTGTATAGCTGTTTGAAGGTTCTCAAACTTTCGTTATGCCAGTCCGCAGAGTGATATTTTTCTACATGTCTATGTAATATGGTTCAGACGAAGTTAGGTTCGGATGTGTTGATTAAATACTGAAGTGAATTTTAGAGAATAGTCAAACCAATTAGGTTTATCTAAATATCACAATCAATGCTAACTTGCAAGTGGCTGCGTTGGGCCTTGTACATTTTAGTGACTCAGTAGGCCTGGCCCTTAGGACTTCGTGTACTGGGCGAAGAATGTGTGGTTTAAGCTTGTAAGAAAGAGGTAGGATGTTGGATACCGAAATGAAGTTGCTGTTTTGGTCTTGGTTCGGGTGCACAGGCGCCCACACGGCCGAACTATCCTTACAGTGTCGAAGTGCAAGGGTTCCGCCTGGAGGTATATAGTTCCATATCGCGTATTTTGTTTTTGCGTTTATGGAAAGTGAGTTGTGGTGAAGGTGATGAGAGTGGTAGCTGAACAAGGTGGAATGTGCTATGATTTGACAGCCTGCTCGATGACCTGATGGGATTCTCTGAATATTAACCTAGTAGTAGGTCACTGAAATAGCGTTTTGAGTTCTAGATATTTTATTATCGACGATTATTCGACTGTTTTCTTTGCGCAGTTTTATATTAAGGTTATCTTTCCTCCTTCTTCTGCATGCCTTTAATGAGCATAGGGCTCGAAGAATGCAGATTTGGGAAGCTAATGTGGGTTTTTGAGTAGTTTCCAGTGGGATGTTCTCGCCGAAGTCTCCACTCCTTTTTTCCTTTGGGGTCTTCTCCTTTTCGCCAACTTCTCTGCGTTTTGGCACTTCTTTCGGACTTCTGTCATGCATTCTTCGTGTTCTAGACTAGTGCGTATATTGTCTTCGATGAGTATTGTACTGAAACAAGGCAACGAAGAGTAGGTACCCGCCTTGTTTTCAGCTCGAATTGCGGTTCTGTATTTGTTTTTGTACGCTATCCTGTGGCGTAATATCGGCTTGTTTCCCGGGTAGGTAAACTTTTGGGTTATCTCCCTTTGGACGAAAGGGCTCAGCGGGCCCCGGTTTGCATTTTTGTCTGCCTGCCTCTGGGGAGAGAGTTGTGGACATTACAGCATCCAGGCATCTAGATATCCGATGGTTGCGAAAAAAAATAGTAAGCATACCTTATGCCTTTATTGTTTCTGTGGCTCATACCATTCTTTGACTGAACCCCTCAATTATCAAGATTTTGTCACTTAAAAAAATTACACATATAACATCGTATAACCCACAAAAATTACAATCACTTTGCAGAAAGATTACAATAAACACAGTCACTGCCAGCAGCCCATATGAGCTGGTATTCTAGTTACATAACTGTAAATTAATTCCGAATTCAAAGCTACACGCATTATGATTCGGTACAAACAGAAAACAAGGATGATCGTAGTTCCTTCTCGGTAAACTAAAAGAAAAGATAGTCAATTAAAATAACGCTTTAAGCACTGAAGTACGAAAACTACAAATTCTGAAAATTTTTATAAATATATTGCACATATGTAATTGGCACTACAAATGGAAAGATTATCGATCTTGCTTTTTTGTCGTATTCCCTTATGACTAGATTTTAGAAGTGAACCAGGAGGAGTAAAGACACTTCTTCCGTCACTATTTAAATGGTCAAACTCTGTACAGTAACATGGACATACGTATAACATTGAAACATAAAAATTATAATTTTACATCTAATGACTTATGGCGTGCGTCATTAATTGTCATTTTTAATGGAATGACACTGAGGAAACTTAAGATCAAAGAGGAATGCAAATCCTTTAGTTTTCTAAAGCTTCTATCTCGTCCTTCTTTCTCATAGGTCTCTTTGGTCTTCTGTAGTAGAGAGTCCGTTTTTGAAACAAGATTCGATATATTTTTCTGGATCACATTTGCTTGGATCGCCTTAGAAGCTTCATGTCCATCTTATTACATTTGTTATTATCATTTAGAGCATTACTTCCAAATGTGCAGGTCAGGTTCATGACAATGAATGCTTGTTCTGCTGTAGGTAAAGTAAGGTATGAACTATCCTTTTTTTTTATAGTTTTCTGTGTAGTAACGTGATATTTTTGCCTTCCAACCAATATCCAGCATACAATTCAATTACCAACAACAAAAGTTTCTTTAGTTCATCTTTAGTGACTTATCGCGCGAATTATTTGACTTTACTATTGTCAGGTAGATTGTATGCTACAGTCTGGAAACTCTGCATCTCGAAAGTAAAGCGGAATTGGACCCACGTTTATATCAACTTTTTTCCTTATTTTGGTGTCATGAATTCGTCTGTGAAGTTTGGCTCACATGTTAAAATACATCCTGTATATAGTACGTTTTGGATAGTAATTAATGGTATTTATTTCTTATTTCTTTATTACTCTATTTCTATATTAACCTATTAATCTATTTCTTTATTACCCTATTTCTCTATTTCTAAATTTTCCTTACGTGTAGAGTGCAGTTGGATATTTTCTATCAGGATCAGAATGTCAAAAGTTATGAAATATCATAATTAAGTACTGGTTATCAAAATTTGGTGGGAAAATGTAAGACTAAGTCCTGCTGGTCAAAGTAGCGCACGCGGTGGGTAGGATTTCCTCGTTAATTTTGTATTACAAACTAAGAAATTTTCTAGTCTCTTTATCTTTATTTCTTCCTCTTCCGGTCCCCATATTTCTCTCTTTTCTTAATACGGGGAAAAATGTACAATACAATAATTGTTGTTAGTGGAGTGGATTTCATTTAAATTCATCCGATTGATAAATTTTGAAGCAAACAGTTGAAAGATAAATATTTCCTCAACAACCGTCCCCGTTACTTTGTATTGATCAAACAATTAATTTAGGTTGTAGGTGGAGCTTCAGAGAAATATACACATACACTAACAGTGAAAGAGAGAGGAGAGGAAAAGAGAAAGAGAATTAAAACAAATGTTTTATGGGAATGAAAAACCGAGCAAAATATAAATGGCTTCGTATTTGAGTTATCGGCAGAAGTTTGAGGGAAATAAACATACCGTGGTTTCTATCTGTACAATTGAGCGAGCGAGAGAGAGAGAGACAGGCAAAGAGAGGTGGGATTTGAAGCACGGGGACAAAATAAAAGAAAGAATTATTCGCGAGTGTTTTGCACATGTTTTAAATCGAAAATGAGAGAACTCTCTAAAATAAAGTATTACATGGGACTCCCCATCCGGTGCCCCTGGTCAAACTTTGCTTCTACATTTAAGCTTAACTTGCGTGTTGTGTGTGTGAGAGAGAGGGAGAGAGAGAGAGAGATTTTGCGAGGGGAGGTTAGGAAATCATTTGTTGTTACATGTTGCATCCATGTTTCAAATGTTCGTTCCGTTGGGAACAGGACTAAAAGAGAAAGAGAGACAGAGATAGGAAGAAAATAAACATAGATAAGGGGGTAAAGAAGAATCATGTTTACAAACTTTTAGCAAAGCATTAAATAGACATTTAATTGCTATGAAACTCCATTTTATTTAAACTTGTATTTTCTTACTTCAAATTAATTCCCTGATTTTCATATTTAACCAGTAACATCTACGAATTGCATAATGAGAAGAAATAAAGTACAAAGCAGTTTGTTAGAAACGTGCAAGGACTTTTATTTGGAATTTGTGGCATCATCCTGCACTCAGGGACTCACCTATCAATATTGTGATTGTCCAACTCCTTGCAGTGCAAGAGATCAATTTACTTGCACGTGTAATTGTACTAGAAAGCAGAAACTGCCTAAAATGAACATCTGAAACCGATGTTTTTACTTTTCTTAAAGTGTGATTTTCCATTATCACCGAAACTCGTTTCTTTGCATTTCTATGAGGAAAATTCAAAGAATATAATAGTAATGATAGATTTTTTGGGCTGAATTTTAGAAAACTTCTTAATAATAAACACAGGTGGATATAAAATGGAATGAGCACAGACAACGAGTGCTGGGTACCTTGTCGGTCGCCCCGAGCTCACCAGATGTGGAGACATATCTCCCTCCATAGCTGCTAAACCCAATATTATTTTATTTTATAGGAATTAAATTTTGAATGACATTTAAAAAATTATAACTTCTATCCAATGAATAGTAATAATAATGTGAAAGCTTTACCACTAACTTGCTGAAGAAAGATATGTACAATTTTAAATAAAAATTAAATCTATGATTATGAAAAAGAGTAACAAAGTTTATTGTTTAGTTGTGAATTTGTGGTTTCATTTATGAATATGCATGTTAAATAATTCTGAAATGTTTTCCAAATGAATATGAAGAAGAGTTTAGAGAGCAAAAGTAAAGAAAAGAAAGAAATGTGGGGGGAGATAAAGAAAGTGGGAAGTAGCAACATGAAGGTAAGAGAAGAAAGTTAAAAGAACTTAGAAATAGTTTCTTCCTCTTCTTCTTCCCTTGCATTGGTCTTTTAATCTTATCGCGTGAGGTCTCAGTTTGTCGTATCAGCTTCCACTAAAACTTCTGGTAATACTGTCAGCTGGAGTTTTTGCCATAGAAAGAAAGCAAAGAAAAAAGAAAGAGGAGAGATTCCACATCTCAAAACTTTGGCACGCTGTTCGGAACCGTTAATTAATGATTTCGAGATTTTGATGCGCGCACGCCCGAGGCGAGAAGGGTTGGTGGTTGGAGAGATCGGTTCGACACTAGGAACGGGAGGACCAGCTAGAGAAAGGAGAGATAGGTGGTAGATGGGGTACTTGCTTGGAGTACTTGCAGATCCTTCGTGAGAATCTAACGCTGTGTTGAGAGATATAGAGAGAGTATGTACCTCTTGAGATGTTGTCGGAACTGCAAGGGCAAGGGATGGGTATGAATGAAAAGATGTGTGTTGGTATCTGTGTGTGTGTGTGTTAGAATCTTGTACGTGGGAAAACTCAGGCTCAGAGACCAGTTCTGTCCCTTCTTATACTACTAGCAACACCAACACCCCCGTCCTACATCCCTCTCACCTCTTGCACCACCTTTTCAACCAACCCCTTTTAATCCGAAAAGCCCTTGAAAGGCACTTGGCAGTGGCGGCCATTTTTTAGGGGGACTAATGCCAGATTTCATTAGTGCAGTTTGTAACGGTCTTCTTCTTTCTGAATAACCTGAAGACAATCCTCGAGGGTAGCAAAAAGAAAAAAAAGAAGAAAAGAAAGTAAAAAGAAACAAATGAAAGAACAGAAGAAATGAAGAGAGGTAAAAGGATGTTAGAAAACAGAAGAGAACGTGTTGGAGAAACGATAGGAAAAAAGCGATCTTTAGCGTCAGAGGATTGGAATACGTATTGACTGCCAATGTTTCCATCTATATGGTTAAAAAAAATAAGCTAATGAAACAATTATTGAAGCTTATAGCACAGTATGTTCTCATTGATGAAAATAAAGTTGAGGAGCGGTTTCAATGTCTACCTGTTCTCATTATCTACCGGTCTGATAATGAAATTTGCGTGAAACCTTATCAGATTTTCAGGTGAGACAGGATTCATTATTGTGATGGTCTAGTGTTGTCATTATTTCATAATTAATGGTCTTGTGTTAGACCTGAAGAGCAGAAAAGGTCTAGCTATTCGCTCTTGACCCCCCCCCTCCCCCAAGGTGGGTGTAAATCCAAAGAAAATACGTTCTTTGTACATTCGTGCCAGTTCTGTATGAAACCCTTAAACTGATCATGTGCTAATATTTTGTTTGTTATATCCATTTTTATGGGTACAAATTTGAAACTTTGAAACCCAGTAGGGTTAGGAAAAGTTTAATACGCTCATCCTTTCTGCTCGCTGTATTCCTACAGTGATTACGATTGAGGACTGCAACGTAGAAGCGAGTCCCCACAAAAGCATTTCATTTTCATTGAGGTGACGATGACGATGAGTTGATGACTGGCGTATGCATCTCTCCATCGATCATAAACCTTGCTCATATACATTACGAGGTGGATATAACTTCGATTGGTTTTGCTAAGCAGACATAGCTTACATCATTATCTGTCGATATATTATGTAATTTTTACGATGCCGTACTTTGAGCGCCTCAAGTCTCATTTCTTTCTTATGACAAAGATGGACATGCTCATTTTTCATGTTTCTACTTACAGGAATCTATTTCTGATATGACATGAGATCTTTTTTAACACAACGTATAAAACATTCTCTTTTATGATAATTATATTTAATCCATATCATATAGCACTAAATAGTTTATACTTCCACAATAATTAAGGTAATTGGCGCAAGAAATAGGTAAATAGTTTCTGTATAAACGAAAAACAACGCTTAGCATTCATTAAAGCAGGGACTTATCTTGAAAATGTGAGATCTAAATTTTTAGTTGATTAGTGTAAATTTTAGGTATAGAATAAAGGAAATTTAAGAAAAGGATAAGCATAATTTTTATTTAAATGTATGTACTTAATGTAACTTGGGCTAATTTTTCACCAACGAGGTAAATAATGTTATTTGAAGAACCCAATATAACACAAGATTTGATTCTAAGCTCATGTTCACCAACTGTCTTTCATCTTACGTTACCTTTTCAACTGATACTTTTTTAATCACATGTTCTACATGTACAACAAATGGTGTTTCATTTAATGATTTGTATCGACCCCATCACGTTATATTGAAATATCGTTTAACTGTCTTATTTCGATTCTATTGAGGTAAAGTTAGTATTTCCATTGACACTTTCTTCGGAATGTCAGAGCGTTTAAATACCGTATAATCTCATACCAGCTGTAGCAATTTACTTTGTTCACAGTTTCAATACACCAAATAGAATTAAGACTTCGGCTAGCAAACAAACATATCGCGTTCTGATAAGTCCTTGCATTAAACGATGCGTACCGTCTTAAGATATATGTACCGGTCTAATTTTACGCAATTTCCTCGCCACCGAAATTTTTCCCTTAAAAATGCGTCCGTGTAAATTATGGGGAAATTTTCTCACTATTTTCCCGAAATTTAAATTAAAGCAGGGTTTCTCAACGTAGAAGTCACGACGCTGGTTGTGTGCAACGGGAGATCGATGGTTGTGTGCAAGCAGGTCAGGGGTGGTGAAAAAACAAATTAAGTAGGGCTTTATGGAGTAAAACTAATAAATTTCAAATGAGGTAAGGTTTATTATATTTTGCTTGCTGTTTTTATAATTACTAAAAATAATGCAATTTGTTGAATAGTTTTGGATAATGTAATTAATGTATGTGTGTTGAAGCCATCAAAAGACTATTTAAGTAGAAAGAAAAACGAAACCGCTGATTGTAAACAAGAAATTTGCTTTTGTGGGTCCCCGGATAGAAAACATTGTAGAAGCAGGTCGCAAGACGAAACAGGCTGAGAAACGCTTGGTTACAGTAAAATCGCATGTTTTTCCTGGAAACAGAAGGAACAATCTTACGGGTGTCCTTAAAAAAAAAAATGATTAGTGTTACAGATCTGCAAAATGGCGACGACACTTGACATCGCCGATTGTTGTCATTGTTCTTGAGAAGGAGGAATATGGTTACTACCAAAGTTTCTATATTTGGATAACAATTGTGCTTTCACTTTGTGTATCTTAGTTTTTAATACATAATAGAATCGACATTTGAAATCAAATTTTAGAGCCTGTTTCTGAGCAAATTAGTCTTTCTCTGACAAAGTTTATTATTTGTTCATATCCTAGTTCTCGGGTACAGAAGTGATTCTTAGATTTCTTAAGAAGCAAGATCTTTTGGCATAAGTTACAACAGTACCATACAGTTTTTTCTGTGAAAACACCATGAAAAACTGCAAAACATTACCAAGTGAGCTTTCATGTCATTCAGCTCATTGAGTTCGGCTTGCTGAAGAAGCAGCAACTAAACACAAGTCATGAAAGTCGAACATCTGGAAAGTTTTTCGTATTATTTCAGATTTCCAATGAAAATAAATAACCCATGTATGTACTGCAGATTCTGTTTTTAATCACAATAGTCCCTCTGGAATCTTTATCTACACCAACAAGCCATTCTTCAGCATAATCGGCAGCGGTCTAGCCTGGTAAAAGATCGCGGACTCGTGGGGGGCCTCGTATACGCGCTGCCAAAGAGTATCGCGTACTTCGTGTTTATCCAACGTTTATTCAATCAATAGTTCATCTGAAATTGTCTAGCTTGGTTGTTCGACCCTTTTCAATATATATAGTTCAAAACGAGTATTATTTTATTTTTATACCAAGCGATTCATTAATTTTGCCTATTTTTGTATTGCGGCACATTCCAAAATTTGTGTTAGCAGACTTTTACGGAAATTGTAATATCCGCGGACTGGTTTATCAGAGGATATTCAAACAAAAACCATTCTTTCCAATAACATCTGCTTCATAGCTTTAGTCTTCTTCATGAAATAACTAAAACGTAATCAAACTGGTCAAAATGACATCCAAGTGTGATTGTCGAAATAGAAACAATTCCAGTTTTCAAGGTGCTTTTTCGCCGGAAGGGATTGAATATTAAAGTTGATTTCTTTTACACTATTATATTGAATTCGTAACTTCTAAAGCACTCAAACTTCTTGGACTTCTCTATAGGTTTACGGACATTAAAGATTTCAGAGCTCTTTGGTCATATTTTCTCACTTCTGTACTTCCTACTTTTGAATACTGTTCATCTATCTATTCTATGGCTTGTGAAAGCAACTTATCTAAATTGTACAAAGTCCAAAATATCTTTATTCACAACACAGGATAACCAACTTGAAATATAAATCTAACGTGTGGTAGACATTTTGAATTCTCTTGACTTAAAAAAAACAAACGAAGACTTAAAATTTCTTTATAAAATAATGCAGGACACACTCAGGATTTCTGTTTTTTAACCTAAGAGTACCCAGACAAAATGCCTTTCCCAACATCATTTCTACTTCTCAAAACCGTGATTGTGTTTGGTTCAGCGATCTC
Source organism: Lepisma saccharinum (assembly GCA_022664845.1). Classification (NCBI taxonomy): domain Eukaryota; kingdom Metazoa; phylum Arthropoda; class Insecta; order Zygentoma; family Lepismatidae; genus Lepisma; species Lepisma saccharinum. The sequence goes on along the minus strand of JAGDQP010001996.1, from coordinate 82,066 downwards.
TTGTGTACAGGTTGTCACATTTTTAAAATACTCTTCTTTTGCCAACAAATTTTTGCCCCAATAGTAGTAAATTTCTAAAGGATTGTTATAAGATTCTGGAATTAAATAAAAATCATTTATTAAACTACTGTATAATTGTTTTGTTGTTGTTGTTGTTGGATTGTTATATCATATTGTTACAAGAACGGTGTGGAATGGCGTTTGCTGTATTTGTGCTTACTTCTACTAATTAAATAGAGAAATAAAAATATTAAAGTATGTTGAAGGTATACAGAATATGAAGGCTTATACATTCTTTAATGTTTTATTAATTTTTGAAATTAAATTAATTCGCATTTACACATATTGGAGGTCCAATATCTCTGGTGGGACAAATTATAAAAATCTAATTTCTTCACATATTATACATTTGTCACGAGAAACCACAGTAGAAATTTGAACTTTGATATTTGAGTTTGAAGGGAGTTATTAATTTGCAATTTGTTGAATGATGCTCGTGCACGCTTTGTTAGAAACATTGAAGATCCTTTTCTGATGGGAGACCAGTTAAAGTTTTAATTATTCCACGATTTTACTACTGTAATGACAACTGAAATGCTTAAGCATTAACAGATGCAGACAGCTGTATAAGCGCTTCACACACACATAGAAAGGTGATAACAGTTTGCCAAAGGCTTCGTTGCATAATGGAATGAAAATGATCATGCGGAGCAGCCATGTTACCAACTGAACACTCTCTTAGAAGGATATTTCAGGATCTACGTTACTATTTATATCTCTCTTGTACACTCTGGTGGTAATATAACATTTATAACATTTACCAAAGCGTGGAAGATTATTATTCACCCCAATTTGCACCAAATTTGTAGCTTTCTTCAATTCAAATATCAAAGTTCAAATTTTTACCGTAGTTTCTTCTAACATAAATGTATAACGTATGAAGAAATACGATTTTTATATTTTGTTCCACCAGAGATATTGGGCCTCCAATATGCATAAAATACGATTTTTTTTTCAAAAATTCATAAAAACTATGAAAGCTTATATCAACTTTCATCATACTTTGATATGTTATCAGTGCACAAAAATAATCTTTGACATTCAATCTCTTCCGGGCAAAAGTCCTGAAAACCGCAACTGTTTATATTTCAGGAACCATATTTGGATACCATTTTGACCAATTCGATTACGTTTTGGGTTTTTCATGTAGAGGACTAAAATTATCAAGCGGGTTTTAAGGAAAGCATGTTTTCCGTTTGAATGTCTTATGATAAACGAGTCCCCATATACTACATTTTCCGTAAACGTCTGCTAACACAAATTTTGGTATGCGCCGCAATACAAACATGGCTGTAAATAATGAATATTTTGGCATATAAATAATATAATGCTCGTTTTGAACTATTTTTATATAAAAGAGATGAATATTTTTTAAATATATTTTAAAAGGGTCGAGCAGCCAAGCTGGACGATCCACATATATTGTCTACAAAGTGCCTAAAACAGCATATCTACTGTATTATCCCAATTTTCATTTGGGGAGCACACCCCACTGTAAGCCCCGTGGATACACTCCTGACGGTCCGCAACTACTTGATTGAACTTGCTAGCAGTTCTTTTTGAAAACTAATTCCATAGACCGAAAAGTAATTTGCACTTCATTTGGGATGGATTGGATTTCGGCGATGTAGGCAACCGTCGATTTGAAAAAATTGTAATATCGTAACAAGCTATGAAAGGTAACATCGTAGACAGGTTAATCCTCGCGAATAGATCGCGTAAGCATTAACAGCCGTATTCAGAAACGTGTTCTTGTTTAGCAACTATCGCTGTACTTACGAGCAACTACCAATGTTGAAACATTGTTAATCACTCGTTAGTACAGCATTAGTCACTTGAAAAAAAAAGTTTCTGAATAAAGCTTTAAAAGTATAGTAGCCATCTTTTTATACTGTCACCAGAGTTTGAAAGAAGTACTACGCATAAAGGCAGTTTCCTGCACCTCAACCGATTCTAATGAAATGTTGTAAAGCTTGGTAAACTTTATTTTTATATGGGCCAGTCTAGTAACTTTGGACTTCGGTCCGTCACAATCCGCCTTTAGCTGATAAAATCCACACCCATGCCCCTGCCGGAACTCGAACCCGGAACCTTCGAGCCGATGGCCTACCGCCGCAGACCGCTCGGCCACCCTGCCGGCAATGAAATGCTGTATGTAATAACAAGGTCATATGGAGTTTCAGTAAGCCAAATGCTATGTACATACCACGTACGGTTATCATGGAAAGAGCGTCCAAATATGACCACAACCGGATTCTAATGTTTATAGTGTTGTTCAAAATAATTTGTGATATCTCAAGAATGGCGCAAGCTATCAACCCAAATTCCGTATGCGAAGTACTAAGCTAATAAACATGTTACAGTGTAAACCAAAAGTCCATATATTCAACCACTTTGGAGATACAAATTAGTTTTCTTACGTAAACGTTCAATTTTACTTATAAAAATTGCACTTTACTCATGAAACTCTGTATTGTTTATACATCAGCCCCCACTAGCTACAAAACGATACTTCGCTCAAATAATCATTATATAATGTAGAAGAACATATTCAAAAATAATTTTGTAACTGATGGGGCTGGTTGTTAGAAGAAACATTTTATTCGGTAACGGTAACAGTTGGTTCTGGTGTAGAATTCTGAGGCAATACGTTCTATCCCGAACGCGTCGTCACTTTCTTTGTCTGTCCGTTATCAGCAGAAACAAACAGGACAATACTTTCCTTCTGTTTCGTTTTATTTTACCATATAATAATATTTTGTGCGCGGCGGTAAGTCGCGGTCTTAGAGGCGGTCATGTGTAGGTAAGAGGGTTTGAAACCTGCATTGGCTTAGCATTCGAGAGATCGTAGGCTCAATCCCAGCGTCCTGACTGAGTTTATCAGGGTATTTTCTGTCACATCAGGACAATACTGGATGGTACCTTAAACTTAAACCCTGGCTGATACCTTTCCTCATCCTTTCCCCTTCCATATCCCGACCCGAGTCTTGGATGCCTGAAAGCTATAAATTAAATACTCGAATTCGAAGCCACAGGAATACGACTATATACTCCAAACTCACACATCATCCTCATCGCTGTCTACAAACCACCATCCATTCCACTCGATCCTGATGACATCTGCACATTGAGTGCCTAAGGACCAAAAAGTCATACTCGCAGGAGATCTCAACTGTAAACATCCTCATTGGAATTCCCACATCCGCAACAACTCTGGATTTATCCTCTTCGACGCACTGCCTACTTTAGATGTTTATCCTGTCTCCACAACCGAACCTACCTACTTTCCCCGAAGTGGTGCACGCCTGGATATCTTAGACATTGGTTTAGTTAAGGGCATTACCATCACTGATGGTCCACATACAATATTTGCGCTAGAATCCGATCATATACCAGTCTGTCTCAGCATCCACCATCTTCACTCACAGGATCGTCGTGAACTTCCTCCAATCTACATTACTGATTAGGATCAATACACTCAACTACTTGCTCGTATCACGGATTGCCAGCTTAACTTAACAGGACCTGAAGACATTGAACAAACAGTCGATCTGATCACAGCTAATATCCAATCTTCTCTCTTCATCACCACCACTATTACCAAGTCAAAAGCCTCAATCAACAACGAGATTTTTCCTGCTGATCTTCGGGCTCAAGTTCTCATCTTCATGAAGCGTTGGGCAAATGGCAACACACCCGTCATCCACAGTACAAAACTATTTGGAATAGGCTTAAAACTCGTATCGGGAAGCGTCTCACTCGTATAGTAGCACAGCACTGGTCTGGCAAATTACAAACCCTACATCATCCGAATACTCTGGCAAGATTGTGGAATGGTCAGTTTGACCCGAAGAGACTAACAGTTTAGCCAGATTGTGAAAAGACAGCAATTAAAATGTAATGTCTATCTATTACAAGTAGTAGTACATTTCAAATGTCCTATCTCGAAAAGCCAAACAGTTCAGAATCAAATTCGTTTCGTTTCTGAACGTGTGTTTTCCTGATATGGAATCAGTGGAGTACGTCGAAAGCAACAAAGGGAAAAGATTGCTTTTGCTAGGTGGACATAGGTACAACTTAAACACGGAAAGAAAGAATGGATCAAAATACTGGGTGTGCGTCAATAAACATAAAAAGGACAATGCATGAAGAGGTAGGAAATATTATTTCATCAGCTAATCCACATAAATGTATTGCTGACATGGCGAAGATAGAGGTTGTGAAATGCAAAGTCAATTGTAAGAAGCGAGCCAGGGAGGAATTAACATTTACCACAAAGTTCTTTGTAGAAGAGTTTGCAGATGCAACCAACATAGGATTTGACTTTGTGTGTACAATGGTAACGTTCATTGGATTTAAGTCGAGCATGTACAGGGCACGAAGAAAAGCACTGGGAGTACCACTCAATGTCCATTCAGTAATTTATATTTTATTTCCAGAACACATCGCGAGATTTACAAATGGGGATAGTTTCATTCTAAGCGATACATACCTCAGTTCTAACAACCGAATTGTTGTCTTTGGCAGCAAAGTGGGTCTTGAATGTTTAGTGGGCAATGACCTTCTAATTGGAGACGGCATGTTCAAAAATTGTCCGAAATACTTTGCGCAAATCTACACAATCCATGCCGAGGTGCAGAGTTTAGTTAGGCCAGCTTTATACTGCCTCCTTCCTTCCAAAACCAAAGGCACTTACGTTCAACTTTTCTCACTGCTGATGTCGCATGTTCCGGCGTGGGAGTCCAAGACCATGATTGTTGACTTCGAACTCTCAACTGTAGCGGCCCTCCGACAACAATTTCCTGAGTCCAAGTTGCAGGGATGTAACTTTCACTTCAACCAGTGTTTGTGGAGAAAGATTCAGGACTTCGGGATAGCAACTATGTACAGGGATAATGAAGAAATTAGAATGCACATTTGCATGGTAGCTGCTTTGGCACACCTTAATCCGGTGGACGTTGAGGAGGATTGGCTAACCATCATGGAGACGTCGCCAACAACTGACAAAGTTACACAGTTCACCGACTACTTCGTGCAGAACTGGTTAGAAAATGAAAATATCGAAGATATGTGGAACTGTTTTGGGCTGCACCATAGGACAACGAATTCGGCAGAAAGCTGGCATAGCCGGCTAAACCGAAGTCACCCAAATGCTATATAATTAGCTAATGTATTAGAGGAAGATTCAAGCCATTACGACACATTGCAAATGAGGGCAGAATTACACTTGGATTCCAAGAGAAGGAAAAACAAACACGTTTATTTAGATAAGAGAATTGTCAGTGCCATTCGCCAATACGCTGCAGACAAAGACATGAGAAGGCTGTTGAGGTGTCTAAGTTACGTAGCAAGGTTGGGGTAGTGCATCCCACAAATATGACTATAGCGTAGTAGTAACGTATATATCATAGTAGAACTTCTGTGACGAGTTGCTCTCCACAACTATGAAATCAATAACAGGGCTCCTTTAGGAGCCGTCTAGGAATATGGTTGGGGTGGGATGTGAAGTAAAGTAATTCATCTCGTCTTCTTCATATCCCTGGATGTTCCTGTGAGGCTCCTAGATTGGAAAAGTGGAAGGGCGTTTTGGCACGCACTTGCAGAGTATTTCTGAACTGATAAGATCAGCTCTTCCGTGAAGGGCGTTTTGGTACTAAAAACAGTGAATTTCCCAGGCAGAGCATTTTGGCACTAACTCGAAAAAATATATATTCCTTTTCTTGTTTAATAATATAAGATTTTGTTGTAAAGGAGGGATTTTTACTAGACTGGACTCTGCTGGACTCTGAAAACAGTTCGTTATAACGATAATTAGCTTTTGCAGAATCAAAGTTGCTTCTAGTTAACCTGCATGCTTTTCATAAACGGGTCAAATAAGACAAGTATTCTAATTGCCCTTTAAGCATCCCACCTGAATAAAGATTCTGCCACTAAATGAAATAATACATTATCTAAGGGAATTTGCCCAAGAAAGTTTATTAGTTCGTCATTTTTCGTTATATTAGTTCTCGTAAATTGGGGCTCCGTTAATAAATCTTCGACAACAATATAGAATATCTCGTGATCCAAAAGCAACATCCGAAAGCGTAACTTTGTTTTTATATATTTTTTTCTTATCATATTGTAATCATATTCTGAATGTAGAGGAAGTGTTTGTAATTTATTAAAAAAGACTATCTAATTATCCTAGTAAAATAAATTAGTATTAGATTAAATTGTAATTTCCAGTATCATGTCTCACATATAGTTATTGGTTACTCTATTTAAGCATGCTTTTCTATATTTCTTGATTTTTTAACAGAAGCTTGAATCTTCACTTCTGCCACACACCTTCGTTCGTAATTGCTTCTGCGATCTCTGTCCGCCTTAGAAGAACCTAGTGGACGTTAGGAATCAATTTGCTTTTATTATATAATATAGCTGTAGGTCCCAGTCACCGTAGTTGTCTGATCTTCAAACTGGCGTCCAACTGATTAGATTTATTGATTTTTCTGGGAATTTCGTCGTTTGTATTAATTAACTCTTTGCAGTGCGGAAAAATAGTAAGGCATGACACATCAACTAAACGTCATTGCAAGAGAGGCGTTGACGTCGTGTATTTTAATTGAATTGAAATGAAATGAAATGGTTTTTATTGAAACGGGCGAGGTTCAGCCTATGGCTGCTCTGCCACCTAACCCTTGTCAAAATAAGAGTATGGTTACAATGTTACAATAAGAAATAAAGAAAGAATAGTGCACATTAGCCACTATAGTAGGGGCAATACAACAATAATAGAATTACATGAAATATACAATGTGCTATGGAGCAGACTATCCGCGTTTTCTAATAAATAAAGTTACATGGAACAAAACGCTTTTATAGGGACAGCATGTCTTGTTCCTTTCCTTTTTGGTGTGTGTGGTAAAAAAGACAATGGTTTATTGTCTTATTATGCTTTTTCCTAAGGAGTAGGTTGCTGTGCTTAATGTGTTGATGTTCGCAACCTTGACATAAGTGTTTAGACTAAAGAATTATGGTATTTAGTCGAATATATGGTAAATAGAACATATGAGATGTGTAATGATGAGAAACCTTTTGTATGTGTAACAATAGTATCTCTCTTGGTTTGGTTTTGTAGCCACGACTGTAAACATAACTGATTAGAGTATACATCTTCGTATAGAATCTTCGCTCTGGGTTTTCGTTATTAGTAATTTGCATTCTTTACACATGGCGCAGGAGTACTGGAATGCGAAGATGGTTCGTAGGAGTTTACAAATAGTTGGCCAAAAAGTGGCAACAGATTGTAAAAAGAATATAGCTTATTTGACATCAATTTGCCCTGTAGCAAGTAAGAAGTTATGGTGTATTCTCGACAGATGGAGATGTTTTCTCACTTCAATGTTTAAGGTGAAAGCTGCGTTTTCGAATGAAGTTCAATTGATTCTGTCTGATCAACTAATGCGTTATAATGAGCCACTCACTAAATGTGTCATTTGCAGCGGAATATCCATTAATTTTGAAATAGATAGTGGCGCTTCAGTTAGCGTAGCGGGATATAAAACATATTTACAATTTTTTAGTCATTTACCGTTACAACATTCAGCATGTACTTTACGCAGTGCTACGAATACATATTTGACAGTCTTGGGAGAAGTTTTGCTACAAGTAGAAATAGGAGCTTCGTCCAAAACTCTACCATTAATAATTGTTCAAGATGAGTTTCGTAGTCCAATTTTAGGGAGAATTTGGTTGGATACTTTATGGCCACATTGGAGACAGGCAATATTTATAAATGCGAATCTAAAAGGACAAGAAGTGTTGGGCGTATCTAAAGTTAAGCGCTCAGAAATGATAAACATGCTGTTGAATAATTACAGTGATGTTTTTACAGGGGATATTATAAATCCTATTGTGGGTTACTCAGTACACTTGCCAGTAAAAGAAGGAGCAATTAATATTTTTAGGAAATCTTATGATATTCCTTTCCATCTTCGCGAGGCTGTTAAAAATGAACTTGATAAGCTTCAAAAACAAGGAGTATTAGTATCAGTTGATATCACAGATTGGACCACGCCACTTGTTGTAGTAAAGAAAAAAAATAACGATATACGCTTATGTTTAGACCTGAAACAAACTCTAAATAAAGTTACAGAAAAAGTTATCTATCCCCTGCCTAAAATAGAGGTCATTTTGAACTCACTCAATGGAGCACGGTCCTCCACGATTTTAGATTTGCGACAAGCATACTTACAATTAAAAGTTCATCCGAGTTCACAACATTTTTTAGGGGTGAGCACGCCTTGGGGTGTATTCAGACAAACCCGTTTAGCTTTTGGTCTAAGCTGTGCCGCGCAAATATTCCAGCGTTTTATAGAGGAGGTTACCAGAGGAATTCCTGGAGTGATCAGTTATTTGGATGATGTCTTAATTTATGCACAGGATGATCAAGAATGTTTTAGTAGAGTGAAAACAGTATTAGACAGATTCCAAAAAGCTAATGTCAAAGTGCGTAAAAAGAAATGTCAATTTTTTTTAGATAAAATCACTTATTTGGGACATGAAATTTCAGCGGATGGAATTAATATTGCGCCTGGCAAATTGCGTCCTATATTACAATCTCCTATCCCAACTAATGTGCATCAGTTAAAGTCATTCTTAGGGATGGTTGCGTTTTATCATAGGCATGTTCCCTTGTTGTCAGCCAAGTTACCTTCCCTGTATAACTTGCTAAAAAAGAATGTACATTTGGAATGGACAGAATTGCATAGTAAGGAATTCAGTAATGTAAAGGAGTTGTTGGGCAAAGCACAAATACTTCATCCTTTCAACCCTGAAGCTGATATAATCATTATAACAGATGCCTGTCAAGATGGCGTTGGAGCTGTATTGTGCAATCAAGTTGACGGAAAGTTAGTGACAGTATTGTGTGCATCTGCAACATTAACAGCGGCCGAAAGGGCGTACGCTCAATTTGAGCGTGAAGCGCTCGGAGTCATCTTTGCATTGCGTAAATTCCATAAATTCGTATATGGGCGTTCTTTTAAAATTTTAACAGATTCATTACCTGTTAAGCTGATTTTCGATGGAAAAGGCATGCCTAATACTGTGGCTCCCAGGTTGCAGAGATGGGTTCTATTCATGGCATCGTACGATTATCAGATAGTTTATTCTAAACGTGTAGATTTGGCAGATTTTCTTTCAAGATTGCCCAATGATGAAGAGACAGGGGACAGCGACATGTCACAGCAGTATGTACAGCAAATAGCTGAAGGACCTATTTTATTGAGACAAGTGCAAGAAATGACGGCTCAAGATAAATTATTGCAACAAGTAATGGAATGGGTCAAGTTAGGGTGGCCTAAGCAATTAAAGTCTGAATACGATACACCGGAAATGAAAGGTTTTTTTGCAAAAAGGTATCATTTGACGGTACAAGATGATTATCTTTGGTTTGGTATTCGTATAGTGATTCCGAGGAAGTTGAGACTAGAGTATCTAAGATTGATTCACAAGCAACATATAGGTGTTCATAAGATTATGAATTATGTGAAGCATGTAGTGTGGTGGCCCCAAATTGAGCAAGAAGTAACTTCATTTGTAAATAATTGTAAACCCTGTTGTTCAAAGAAAAATAACCCTCCAGCCAGAAATTTTAAATCTTGGCCGCGTTCGTCACGACCTTTTGAGAGAATGCATTTAGATTATGGAGACTGGAAAGGATTCAGGTTTTTGGTGTCGGTTGACAGTTACTCTAATTTATTGGATGCATGGTTAGTTAAGTCTACGGGAACTGAGGAAGCCTGTAACACACTAAAGGCTTTATTTAGACTATATGGATATCGATCTGTCTTGGTTACGGACAATGGACCTCCCTTTGCAGGTCAGTTGTTTGAGAGGTTTTGTGAATTACGGGGTATAAAACTTATACATTCGCCTCCTTATAATCCACCCAGTAATGGTTTAGCTGAGAAGGGAGTTCAAATAATAAAAAGTGCATTAAATAAAAAAATGCTGGAGCATGGTAAATTCAATAGCGGACTAGTACAAGAGTGGCTTTCAGATATTCTATATTCCTTAAGGTGTATGCCCACCAGGGGTACCGATAAGTCACCAAATAATTATTTGTTCACGTATGAGCCCAGGACAGACTTTTCGTTAGTAAAACTCAAAGGTTACGAGCAATCTAAACAATTTAATGAGATACAAGGCACAAATGGAGCAGAGGTATGGGTTCGCAGTTATAGAACTAGTGTCCCTAAGTTTATTCAAGGTAGATTATTGAGACAACTGGGTTTTAATTACAAGTACAAGGAAGAAACAGGGTGTATCATAAGCATCAAATGTGGTTCAATAATAAAAGAGGACAGCATCTTCCACAGGATTTCAATAATAATCAGAGTGTTCTAAATAAAAATCAAAACCATGCCAATGGTCTACGTAATCTTAATGGTTGGTTAGATATGAGTATAGGTCAAGAGCAACAGACTAGAAACCAGCTACATGTGGCGGCAAATACCAGTAGACCACATAGGAACATCAGAAGACCTGCTTGGTTACAGGAGTTCGTTACTTAAAGAGGAAGATACTTGGTTTCATCAGAGATGGAGGGGAGAGGATGCTATGGAGCAGACTATCCGCGTTTTTTAATAAATAAAGTTACATGGAACAAAACGCTTTTATAGGGACAGCATGTCTTGTTCCTTTCCTTTTTGGTGTGTGTGGTAAATAAGACAATGGTTTATTGTCTTATTATGCTTTTTCCTAAGGAGTAGGTTGCTGTGCTTAATGTGTTGATGTTCGCAACCTTGACATAAGTGTTTAGACTAAAAAATTATGGTATTTAGTCGAATATATGGTAAATAGAACATATGAGATGTGTAATGATGAGAAACCTTTTGTATGTGTAACAATAGTATCTCTCTTGGTTTGGTTTTGAAGCCACGACTGTAAACATAACTGATTAGAGTATACATCTTCGTATAGAATCTTCGCTCTGGGTTTTCGTTATTAGTAATTTGCATTCTTTACACAATGTTAGTAATATAAGCGAAATACAATCCAAAAAAAAAGAATGATAAAAGAATAATGCACAATAATGATAATAATAATAAACAATCCTATATACTAAATGCACTCACTCACACACTCAGATACATACATCAAACACAAGCATTTTTTTTATTGGTGCCAACAGTTACATATCTACGAGGGAGAAATGGTTACTTACGAAATTAGCTTATAGTTAACAGCCAAATGCAAATTCCGGAATTTTTAACGTCCCGAACATAGTTTAATTTTTGCCTACACAGAAGAGGAAACTTCTGGTCAGTCCCGGTCAATCCGGGACAGTTGGCTATAATATCCTCTCGTTCATACACATTCACTGAAAATGAGTCTGTAATTCAGTTTTAGAATCTGGAATAGAAAAATATTCACGGAAACTATACTTCAAACGTCGTGCGATAACTGGTGTGTCCTCCTCAGACAACTGCTAGTCAGTAGAACCAAAAGTATTATGAGGTTTGGGAATAATTCATAGTTTCGGTTCGATAGGCGATGATGTTGCAATTCCAACTTTTTGGTCATTGCTTCGATCGTTTCTTGAACTACAAAACAGTGACATTTTTCTGTTTGAAGATTTAAGTCAAGTACAAGTGTTTAAATGAGTGAAGTTATCTGGCATATACACAAACTTTATTAATCAGGAAATTCCGTCAGGAGATTCCTGAAGTGAAATTGCTTCTCCGTAAGGAAATCTTGTTAATTCATCAAAACAAGACAATGATAACCAACGAATTTCACAATATAGCAAATGTGTGTTGTCACGTTTTTTTTTTTTCAAACCTGTTCAAAAAGTTTTGAATTCAATGCTTTGCTCTTTATAAATTTGACAATTTCAACTGATTCGTTTGTCTCCTTTAGTGTTTCTGGTATCTTCTCAGTAACTAGAACTTTCTTATGTATGCAGCATTGGTACCAATTCACAGACACTATGATTTCCTTGCTTTAACTATCGTCCTGGAATAAAACATTAGCAAGTTATAGCGTCTTCCTCCACACCGCAGTACAATTTGAAAACTAATTTTATTGGCAAAAAGATACAAAGATGCACTTTTTGTACACTTCGGACGCAATATTGCAACCTGGATCTCGGGCTCTTGCAGTTGAAAAGGAGTTTTTGTATACGACCTATTTATAGGATGTAGATTCTCTCAATTTTTAGAGTAAGGTTTCTATATAATCTCATTGACGGTCCCCTTGTATTAAGTATGTGAATGTATCATAAGCTAAACGTTTTCATCATACCTTTACTTTTTCCTATTGTAGTAACTGCAAAATATGATAGCTTTTCTTGAACCTTTCGCGGACCCCCTTGTGAGACGTTGCGGAAGCCCAGCGATCCGCGGACCAAATGTTAAGAACTGTTGATTTAGTTAAAAATCCCTTTCGGCAGACCTACAGGCTGAGGTAGATCTCGAAGTGTTTTTTATTTTCAAAAATTTAAATCGCACTCTCGAGAAACTATTTATTGATTTGTAGATTATTCATCAAGAGCTTTTCAACGATACCCCACAAGACATGGTTTTAAAAATTTTGAATTTCCACCCCCACCCCCACTCGTATCCCACAACTCCTGATTCGTTGTGTCACCGTAAACTTCATAGGAAGTACTATAATTAATCGTAAACTTCATAGGAAGTGCTATAATTAATCGTAAACTTCATAGGAAGTACTATAATTAATGCAGACAAATTTTCCCTCTAAACTTCATAGGGGCTGATTGATATATATTTTTTTCAAAATTTCAACCCCCTCCCCCGACCACACCCTTGGGCCGATTTTGCTCATTAACGAACTTAGAATAGCTATTAAGTCTAGAAATAACATAATAAAATTTACTCGCTTTGCTTCGCTGGGGGCACTGAATCAAGCTCCCCTTCGGTGCTGCGTTACCCACATGGGGTTTGGGGGGCCAACTTTATTGTAATCAGACACACTCTGCCGGACTGCGCCTCCATGGTACAAATATACCACCCACCAGGAAGGCTGCGTCCTCATTGGGGGTTTTCACCATTTTTTGTGACCTACTTCTCATGGTACACCTTCATACCAAATTTCGTTTCTCTAGCCTTAGTGGTTTAAAAAATGGGTTTTCGGGCGGCCATTTTGGTTCCAAGATGGCGACTTTCCTAAACTTTTGTAATATTTTCTTAAACTACTAGTTAAGATACACCTTTATGCCAAATTTCGTATTTCTAGCTCAAATGGCGTCGAAAATGATTTTGCGTCTTTGCATACAGCATGTAAAATTTTTGTAACCTACTAGTGATATTGCACCTTCATGCCAAATTTCATTTCAGTAGTCCCAGCCATTTAAGCTCTATTCTATACAACAATGGTTTCGGCAGCCATTTTGGATCCAAGATGGCGACGTTTTCAACATTTTTCAATATTTTCTCACCCTAATGGTCACCATGTACCTTCATACCAAATTTCGCATCTCTTGCTCAAACGGTGTGGAAAATGTATTTTTAGAGTACGCCATTTTGTAACCAAGTTGGCGTCACTGGATACATTCTGTAATATTTTCGCAGCCTACTAATGATGCTTCATGCCAAATTTCATCTTGCTAGCTCTAGCGGTTTAAGCTCTCTATTCTATACAACAATAGGTTTGGCGGCCATTTTGAATCCAAGATGGCGACTTTTTCAAAATATCGTTTTTTTTCCTTTCCCAACTCATGGTCCTACAATTTTATACCTAATTTGGTGTTTCTAGCTCCAGTAGTTTGGCCTGTGAATTTATATGGATTGGATATATATATTTTCAAAATTTCAACCTCCTCCCCCGACCATTCCCTTGGGCCGATTTTGCTCATTAACGAACTTAGTCGAGCTATTAATTTCGTTCAAATATCTTCAAAATTATGGTAGCTAGCGTGTTAATATATATATATATATATATCAGATCTCAATAGGTAGATTTTTCTTCGAAATCTACCTAAAAATAATGGATGCCCAATCGTTACATGATTCCCTTCTAGCAGTAAACTTTCAAGAAAATCCGCCTAGACTGATATAGAGATCAGGGAATAAATTCTAAGCCGATCGGTGGGTGGGCTCTCATATAAATATAATTTCATACAAGTGTATTCCATTCCTAGTCATTGATTCGTAATTGACCAAATACTACTGCATAATTGTCGACAGATGTATTATTGTGTGCATAGTCATAATAGATATATAGAAACGCAAGGTACATGACGTGCGATGAAAGTGCTGGGTGGGCCCCAGACCTCCCTCTAAAATCGGTGGGTGGGCTCAGACCTCCCGAGCGCACCTTGAATTTAATCCGTGATAGAGATATAAAATTTCCTCTGTCCGTGAGAGTATTTTTTTTTACTGCTTCTAATAGCACTTACTCCAGATAACACCCATTTTGTTGCTGGGTTCGATTTTTCTATAACACTGTAACCAAATGTTTGTTTGTTTGTTTGAACACGATTTAACTCTAAATTCGTGCATTGATTTCAACCAAATTTTGGATACGTGTTTCTTGGGTGGTAGTAGTTTTAGTATTAGTAGTTGTTGCAGTAGTAGTCGTAAAAGCTGTACCAGAGGTGTTGGTGGTGGTAGTAGTAGTAGTAGTAGTGTTGCTAATGTATTTTACTCATCCCGCAGTAAAGGGCGGATAGTTTTGCTAGTAAATAACACATACAAACTATTATTAGCATTAAATAACCTTAGAGAGAAAACTAAATTATTCGTGGCCTGAGTGCCAGAAGATTAAAACTGAAGGTGAAGTAAATGAAACAAAAAAGTAAAATAAAACCGTAAAACCAAATATAGACAGGAAGACGAGTTGGACAATAACTGAAACAAAAGCACTTTGTTGAAATTAAGGATGATTAATTTTTGTAAACATAGTGGTAACGTGTTAATGAAAGACAAATACGAAAGAGATAAATTCAAAATTGGTTAGAATTGAAAAAGAGAGTTGAGAAACTAGTAAGTGATTGTGAATTTCAAGACTAACTAGCTGTTCAACAACAGGAAAAATAGAAAATTTGGGGAACATGCGTCGGACAGTAGTGGGCAGAGACAAAAGGTTCAACAAAGCAATCATACGTTTTCATATAGGGATGTGAAAAGTAAAAAAAAAAAACATATGAACTGAAACACTGAGGAAAGTAGAACTAGAAATTGTTGTTTTTCATTACGATAATACACACACACACACACAAAAGTTTTACAAGCTGAAAACAGTGAATGGACGGGAATATATAGGAATATAGAGAGTAAATGTTAGAGATGAGTTTGCGGTAACGTAGGGAAAATATTACCGATGCTTTTATTTCATCTTTGTACACAAACACCCTCACTCCCGACGCCCATAGAGGGGAAGAGAGACAGAGATATAAAACGAAACATAGATTTGAAAAGGATTTCTGTGGTTATGATTGTTGGTATGTTGAAATTAGAGACTTGGTTTTTGACAACATGAGAAACCCTCTCCCATCTCTGGGTAATAGAAGGAGAGGGGGAGGAAAAGGATGTAGGGAAGAGATTGTGTTCCGTTACTGCCATTGTTTTTATCCTCTATTACAATTGTTTTCCTTGTTTTCTTTTATTTACAAAAAAATATGAGAACATTTCTGTAATTAAAATTTTGCGGTATTGAACTAATACAAAAAACAACTGAGAACTGCTCATGAGTGAATAATTAGAGCAAGAACCATTTTATAATAATGAAAAAGTAGTTACAAAAGTAATAGAAAAGATTATTTTTTTTTAATACAAAGTTTGAACTCGGTGATGAAAATATTTATTAATTGCTTTCCTGGAATTGCCTTTTGCTTTTAGTATATTTTTGATGACATAAAGGGAACGCATATGTCTTTTTGCATGAACAATTTGTATCTATGTATGTGTGTGAATATGTACCTAATTCCCAGGATAACCTTTAGATAAGCATTTATACAAACATAGATACATACGCACCCATATATATGTTGGAGCAAATATGTTTTTTGCAGAAATTGAAATTGTCTGGCGTTGGGATTAGAGTTGCCAACTCCAAAATGTCTAAAAACAGTCGCTTTATTTAAGTTTTAAAACCGGACTGCATCACACTAAGAATTATTGTATTCACTTCACTATTATCTTAATCAAAACTTAAGTTGAAGCGACATACGAAATTCAACAATGTCCATGGTGTTTGAGCAATAAAATGCTTGTATAAAAAATAAACATTGTGGCGCTGTACATCAAACCCATAATCCTCACTAAAGCTGTTATGAGAAAATCTCTTTTTTTTTTTGCATGGTTCTCCATTAGAATATCATTCTTTATCTGCTGTTTTGTCTTCTTTATCTCTGGAATATGGGTGTGTTGCGTTGGCGAGGAAACAACGTTAGACAGACTGTCACTCGTTATTACTTGTTGGCTTCCTACAGCGTGTGCGGTACCAATTTGCTCAACCTTTACGCCTTCCCTACGCGGTGCAGGTAGTCCGACTGTTTTATCAGAAACCTAGAAGCCTTCTGTAAGCTCACGTTTGCTCTTGTCCTGTCCTATGGCCGCCTTCAGTGTCTCGTCATCCAGGGCCTGAGGTCGCTCACTGCGGGGTTCGTCATACAGAGACAATCTCCCGAACTGAACTTCTGGAACCAATCCTACCAGTACGTTCATTCACAGCATTACTTCCAAATGTTTTATGTATTCGGCGCCTTGATTCGGTTGCAGACAAGCCCATCTTAAAGTCATAAAGCAGACAAGCTCGAACGAGCTACTTCGACACTTACATTTGTTTTTGCCATTACTTGAGCAATGACTGCTGCGAGTGCTCAAAGCACCTATCTTGCTCATGATGAATGTTCCCACTGAAACCCCAATCGCTTGTCCAGTAACTAAAGTACTTATTTCTGTAACAGTGATCACGTCTTATTACGCGACGTCAAAAACGGCCAGAGCGTTTTTGGTTACCTTGTACATATAAAAAGTACTTCTACATGTAACTCAGCACATGCAGAATCTGCCTTCTCTATAGATTAAAATAACTACTTTTCAGTGCAAGAAAGTTGGAGTTCCTATGCTTGGACGTGATACAAAAGCGCGCGTATATACACGCACTGTACTGAAGTGCCAAAAGCCATGGGATACCTGGCGGAACTAGTTGATAGCGTAGTAACATCGCAGCAAACCGGTCGTACGGCGCGAAGCAGTTACAATGTGGTCAGTTGGACTTTTGTGAATACATTGAAACGTCTTGTACCGTAGTGGTGGTAGCCCGACGGGAATTATCGGCATTTGATCGCTGGATGACAGTTGGTGCTAAACGAATGGGGATGATTCGGCAGTCGTCCAGACATTCAACTTTATTCGCTTCATAGTGTCAAGAGTGAACCTTGAGCATCGCATTGGAGGCATTATGACTCATCAGGGAAAACGCAGTGGCCTCCCATGGGTGCTGAATGACCACGACCGGCGGCATCTGGACAGACTCGTACGTGCAAACAGTCAAGCAAAATAACGTGATCTGACAGCAGGAATCAATTCAGAACATCCCTGGAACGTGTCTCAGAAGTCAGGGCAGCGCAATTTGGGCTTCCTGAGGTATCGCAGCCGAAGAACCGACAAGTGTGATGCTACTAATCGCTGCCCATCCGCGGCAGCGACTCACATGGGCTCAGGAACACGTGGATTGGACATTAGAGGAACAGCAACGTGTAGTGTGGTCAGATGAATCATGTTTCCAATTGGTAAGCACGGATGGTAGCGCAGATCCGATGAAGACATGGACGCAAGTTTGAAAAAGGCACTGTGCAAGTTGGTTGTGGTTCCATCATGGTGTAGGTCGTGTTTATCTGTCATGATTTGGGTCCGTTTTAACTGAAAAATGACGGTTCAGCGCTATGTTCAGTTGCCTTGTGATCATATCCAGCTCTTTATGGATTTCGTGTACCTTGCCAACAATGGAATTTTTCAGGATGAAGATGCGCCATGTCATCACACTAAATTCGTATTTAAGTAAAAATCAAGCAGTGTTTGGTAAGACTTATTTTTTTATAAGTATAATAGGTTGGTTCTATATGATTTTTGCCCTACTTATCTACTAGTTATTGTATTCGATTCCCTCTTAATTTGGGCGGGGCGTATAATAAAGTTGTTGATCAGAGGTGAAGAGAGATATTGGGGCCGCAGGGGACTTATAATTTTATAGCAAGTGGTTCTGTTTTGATTACACGGGCGCACTCTAATGAGTTTGAGCTACACTTATTTTTTTCATTTATTTTAATTATATTTTTAATTATACTTATTTTTATTATTTATTTGAATAGCTTATGTTTAAAGCATAGCATTGAAGATGCTAGGAAGAGCGACTGATCTTCAAATGGATGGCACTCCCTAAGAAAGCTTTCTTATTTTTACCCTGAATAAGTAGTGTAAATTATTATACTGAGGTTGTTAATTAAAAGGTAATAACGGGTTTAATCGCTAAAGATAAAAGTTACCAGCTTTTTCTTGTCTAATTTACTTACCTCCAATGGTGCGCGACTGGTTTGAGGAACATTCTGGCAACTTTCAACGTATAGTTTTCGCCCTAGATCGCCGGACATGAACGATGTCAAGCACGTGTGGAATATCATGGAACGGGCTATTCGGGCCCAGGATCCTCCACCTGCAACAACCACCGAATTGTGGAAGGCAATCGAGAGTGCATGGATGCACAATGCATATCCCTCCAGTGGATTACCAGCAATTTGTCGCGTCACTGCCATGTCGAGTTCCTTCACTGCGCCTCGAAAGGTTGAAATAATATTGATTATATTATTTATGGTATAAACTTGTATACCTACAGGGTTCAGTCTTAAACAGCTCAACTATGAGTATACTATATATTGTCGCTTTCTTTATCTAGACTGCTTGTTGTCGCTGAACGGCTCCTAATACTTATTTCACTTTAATAAAATAATCTCAGGGTTGCTTCTAGTCCGACAATGAATTTCTTGACACTACGCAGCATAACAGGTGATCAAGAATGACCCAAGTCTGCCTAGCAGTGGTGGCTAAAAGTGATCTCTAGTAGAACCTATAGAGCTTAATTATTCTCAAGAACTCCGGAGCTTTGCAGTTGCCAGGAACTCTCGACAATAAGAACTCCAACGAATGAGAAATTCGTATTCAAAAGATAGGTACTTATTTCCATAAGTTAATTGAATTACACAACAACAATAGCAAACTTCATGATGTTCTGAACATTCTATCCCAGACTAAGCACTTACATTCCCTGGTACATTAAGTACTTGCAGTATATAAACTTGTATGTTCATAACATAACATAATGGTATATAGCACATTCTTACTAGTACTGAAAGACAGCAAATATACTTGTGCTTTTATTTCAATACAATATATAAATCAATAAAAAGTTTAAAAAAAAGTTCAATAATACAAATCGCAGCTAGAACTATGGCGCCATCTGTTGTGCAACCACTGAAACTGTCCGAAATACTATGCATCCCGCAAAACAACAAGAAAATACATTTACGTAATAAATTACGTTTTCTGTTGCAATTCATTCTTATATTGCATTAAATATTAATTAAATAATAACAAGCTCCAATTATGCTTAATTTACAAATAATTATAAACATAATTTATACCATAACATAGTTGGGTCATAGCATTCTTTTTCTGCTTTAAATTTTATGTTGTTTTTAGAAATGTACCACTTTCGATACTCTGAAGTCATATCTACATTATTTTTTTATTTTACGTCTGAATTTAGATTGATATCTAAATCCTATTGCAGTATCACTAGATAACTCTACATCCCTAACCTTTATTTTGTCTGAAATTACATCTGTATAATTTGAACCATATTCATTTGTTATGTAACTAGATCGAACATCTAATAACATTTGTTCAGAATTTTTTTTTTTTAATTTGTTTTGTCTTTTTCAACTTAACATTCAGTTTAAGTGGATCTGATGAGAAAGGTTGAGAAACTTTACATTTTCTTGATTTGCGAGATTTACAATATATGCGAACCTTAAGATTACTTCCTTTCTTTCTTTTCACCTGAGTTATCAGAATCATTTTCTTTTGTTTCCGTTTCACTTCCATCCATTTTTTTTTCCTTTCGCTTTAACCTTACGTTTTATATTCGACACTGGTTTGTTTACGTAATCAAATTTCAATTATGCTTCATTCTCATATCCCTTCTCCTTTGAACTATTATTCTGATTTGTTGGCAATATCACTATCTCCAAATTTACTTTCTGTTTTGTAAGTTTCACCTTGTCACTTTCGGACACTTCCATTAATTGCTTCGTATTTGCATTCAGTTCTGTTTCTTGGGTCAATTTCCAACTTGATTTACGACCTTTTCCCGTGCTACTTCTTCTGTGCTTACGAGTAACTGGCTTTGTTACTGCATCTGGTTCACTTTCTTTTTTCTTCATAAATAGAAATTTCACTTTTTTCACATACACTATCATTACTTTGTTCAATAAAGCTCATGTTGCTAACAGATTGCACATGACTCATTTGTTGATAATCTATCACTTCCACTAGCACGGTATATTCCTCTGTAGATATTTTCATTTGCACACTAGATGTACTAATATTTCCCTCTGTGTAACTGTCGAACTTAGTTTCTATATTATCAAATCCTTGATTCATATCCTCCTTAAATTTCTGCAATTGGACATTCATTTCTCTTCGTTCTGTTTTTGCTTCTTGCATCATTTCTTTTAACATCTGATACAACTGGTTATTTGAAATTTCATGTCTTTGTGTACTATCTACTGGTTGTAATTCTCTATCTTTTGCCAAAGGATTTTTACTTGAAAGATTCAGATCATCTCTTCCTGACACAGATTCCATATCATCTTCAATGTCTGAAGTGACATTATACATCACCCTTCGATTGGATGCCATTATGAAATAATATTGATTATATTATTTATGGTATGAACTTGTATATCTACTGGGTTCAGTCTTAAACAGCTCAACTATGACTATACTATATATTGTCGCTTTCTTTATGTAGACTGCTTGATGTCGCTGAACGGCTTCTAATACTTATTTCACTTAAATAAAATAATCTCAGGGTTGCTTCTGGTTCGACAATGAATTTCTTGATACTACGCAGCGTAACAGGTGATCAAGAATGCCCCAAGTTTGCCTAGCAGTGGTCTACAAGTGATCTCTAGTAGAACCTGTAGAGCTTAATTATTCTCAAGAACTCCGGAGCTTTGCAGCTGCCAATTACTCTTGACAATAAGAACTCCAACGTATGAGAAATCCGTATTCAAAAGATAAATATTTATTTCGTAAGTAAATTGATTTACACAATAACAATCGCAAACTTCATGATGTTCTGAACATTCTATTTTTTTTTCGCGTTTTGGTAGCCACCGGTGTGACTAGCCCCTCCTAAGTGTTACACTCTCGCTTTAGAGAAGTGGGATTTGAGGACTATAGGGTAAAAATGAACGGCTTAGATGAGCTAAGGGTTTCTGATAAACTCTTTATTAACCCTTTTTTTCCATAATCTATTAAACAGGGTGTTATAAGCTTATGCTTATAACCATATTTTTCGGAACTGGTGAATATGGTATGGCATATGAATATGAAGTGCGTTACACGTCATAACACTTTGAATTACAATTGGACGAATGATTGGTTGATTGTTCATCTCATCTAGGGGCTTCTCCAGATGGTAATGGAGACAGATGAGCCCTACATATAACATTTATGGAAACTGTGCAATGATGAACATGATAGGTGAGTGGGTGATGTGAGTGATGATGAACAATACGCCAGTGATGCTCAGGTGAAAGGAGAAAATGAAAAGAAGACATGATGGCCTGAATAAGTTGCTTGAGGTTTGACTTTGAAGATTTGTTGTGCTGCCTGTTGGATTTTGTAGAAGATGGTTTCTTTGTTAAGAGGGTAGAGATTCTGCAGAGTAATAGTAATGAATTGTATTATTTGTTCTGTAGTACGAATAGGAAGAGGTGATTCGTTGATCTGGTTTGTGCTTGGCTCTAGTATACGAAGTGGCACTACTGGCATGTTGATTTCGGCATTTGGTTTCGGTTTGCCTTTGCATTTGAATGAGTATGTTGGGTGTTGTTCTTCGCATGTATTGCATTTCGGTGGATTCTGAAGGTTTGTGCATGATTTGATTAGATGATGTCCAGAACAGTAGCCACAGATTTCTTCATCTTTACATTCACTGGCTATATGGTCTCCATATGTTTGGCACTTCTCACATCGCAGTGGTATCGGTGGTGGTAATCTGGAAGGTTCCACACAGTGGCAACGTTTATAAATGAATGCTCCATTTCTCAGAAGGTTGTCTATTGTTTATTGGTCTATGGTGAGAACTCTGACAATGTTGCTGGGAGTACCAAGTTGAGTTTTGATTCGGATGCACTTTTTTATGGTATGGCCTTCGGTGGCAAGTTCTGCTTCGATTTGATCATCTAGTGTATCTGGTGGAACTCCTCGGATTACAACTGATAGCATGGGTGCCTTTCTAGGTGGTAGTTGCTGCTTTACTGATGGTGATTTGAGCGTTGTGAGTTGTGTTTGTTGGCCGAAAATTTCATAGCTGTACTTGTTGCGAATAGTTCTTGCTAGATTTTGATCTGGTGACTTGATTATGATGCCATTTTTGGTAGGAATGATTTCAGTGATGTTGTATCTAGGAACATATTTCAATAGCTTTTTGAGAAGTCACTTTGGTGTTTGGAACTTCATGTCGTATTTGGTTAGCTGAAAAGAATGTGGCGAAGCTTCTGATGATTGATGTGAATTTTCTTCCTCGTCGGTGATATTCATTGAATCAGATGCTGAGTCACTAATGCGATGAGTTTTCTTTGATGGTGGAGAGTGAGGGTTTTGTATTGGAGATCTAGAAGACAGTTGGTCGGAGCTACGTGAATGTTTACTTGAGAATCCTACAGTTGTCATTTTTGGAGTTACTACTGATGCTGTGTGTGCTACGCGTTGTGGCATTTGATGTTTTGATTTTGAAGATGGTGGTTTGGACATACTGAACCAGTGATGTGCAAAAGAGTGAACGATGATAGCGATGAACAAACAGTCTTAGTGCAATGACTGTTACAAAAATCTCAAGCTATCTCGCACCCTCCGACACCGAAAAATGTCGTCAGTCCTGTATCGGCCGTACACGTACTAATCTGTACGTTTACTATACAGAGTCATCGGCAGCACGCTAACATACCATAGACAGGCTAGGTTTGAGTTGTGCTGAACATTCTATCTCAGTCTAAGCATTTACATTCCCTTTTACATTAAGTACTTGCAGTATATAAACTTGTATGTTCAAAACATAACATACAATGGTATATAGCACATTCTTACTAGTACTGGAAGACAGCAAATATACTTGTGCTTTTATTTCAATACAATATTTAAATCAATAAAAAGTTTAAAAAATAGTTTAATAATACAAATCGCAGCTAGAACTATGGCGCCATCTGTTGTGCAACCACTGAAACTGTCCGAAATACTATGCGTCCCGCAAAACAAGAACAATTACTCTTTACGTAATAAATTATGTTTTCTGTTGCAATTCTTTCTCATATTGCATTAAATATTAATTAAATAATAACAAGCTCCAATTATGCTTAATTTACAAATAATTATAAACATAATTCATACCATAGCATAGTTGGGTTATAGCAAGGTCCCACAGGTTATTAGGGGTCCCATGACGTTTGGCACTACGGTGTATTAATACAACTTTAAAAGCAAATTGAAAATGTTACGATATAGATATAGCGCAGATTGTACGTTTGTACACGTTGATACATATCCCCCCCCCCAGACTAGCTTATCGGCATGCAGAAAATTCTCTTTCATTTATTCTCAGCTGTAAATAGTAGTTCGAAGAAGTGACGTCATGTGTAATATCGAACATCTATCAAGATGCCCTATTTAAATAAAACCTCAAGTAAGGTGGGATAAACTTGATATATTTTATTACCTCGGCCTAGGGAGAAATTGCTTTCCCACTAGCAGCATATTTCGTGAGTGAACAAAAACGAGGTAAAAGATCACGAGTATGAATAAACAAGATTTTAATATAATCTTATTATGATTTCATAATATATCTAAATGTTCCTACATTGATCTATTACTTATATATGTAACTTAGTTGGTTAAAGTATAAATCTTTGATCATAAATGAAAATAACTTCTGAAAATAATATTGTGCTACCCATAATTTATATCACGACGTTGAACTTCAAATACCATTCAGAAATTTAAGTTCATAATTTAAAAGTATATACAATTTCATAAAATAAAAAAGCCTGCCATCTATATCACAGTAGCTAACTATTTTGCTCGCACACAGTCATTTTCGGTCAGAAACAAAACCTCGACATTCTTTACCTCGATCGCACCTAATCTAATATATCCAATTTCTACAGAAAACATGTAATGAATAAGTCCAATCGTGTTAGTCCCATTAAGAAACAGCAAATTAGAATAGTGGCAAATCAATAAGAAACCACATTCGTAGCATAAAACAACAACATGATCTAACTTTACCTATCTTTCCTTGCTCTACCTAATAATGTTACATAGACTGTGTTTCATTAATCCCTTCGCTTTGCATGGAATGTAGTTGTTAGCTTACAATAGATTAGATTAGATTATTTTTATTTCGCATCCCATTAAATATTTCATTTGTCTTTCGGTTTAGGTTAGTTTGCACTTTTTATGTTTAGCTTAAATTGCACTTTCCGTTCGTGTGAGTTATCTGAACGAGCCTAACCTAACCAACCTAACCTATGTACCCATATCGAAATCAGAAAAAAAGTTTTGAGTCAGGATTTTAAAGTAAAAGCAAGATATTTTATGTTAGATTAATGTAATATAGATGTTCTCGGGATATCAGCCAGGTGAAGTCCGACGATAGAGCCGACGTTTCAAGAACAGACATTGTTCTCATCTTCAGGGCAAGTGTACTGAGACCAGTTCAGGTGTACTATATATAGTAACGATAGGGGGCGGAGCTTAAGAATCCGTTTCTCTGATTGGTTGGCCTATAGCTTGACGCTGATTGGTCGTTTTCATGTATGCTTTCTTTATGACTGGTGTCCAAGTCTGACTAAGTTGAAATCCTGTATCTCTGTTGACATTATTAGGTTCTTGTAGTATGGCAAGTGATTCTTTTATGGTCCTATCCCAGTAATTGGAGCTCTTTGAGATAATTTTAGTGTCAGAAAATAAAATTCTATGTCCTTCTGTTATGCTGTGTTCTGCCAGACCTGATTTCTCCGGATAAAATAACTTGATGTATCTTTCATGCTCCTTGCATCGATGTTCTACTGTTCGTCCTGTTTGTCCTATGTATGCTTTTCCGCATTCACAAGGAATGCAGTATACTCCTGGTGTCTTGAGACCCAAGTCGTCTTTAACTGGACGAAGTAAGTTTCTGATTTTTGACGGCGGTCTGTGAATGGTTTTGATGTTGTGTCTCCTCAGGATTCTTGCAAGCTTTCCAGAAAGTTTACCAGTGTAGGGCAGGACTGCAATATTGACTGGATCTTCAGTTTCTGGGGTGGTCTTCTTCTTGCTGGAAAAGGTCCTTTTTAGGGCCAAACGAATGTCATCTTTCTTGTATCCATTCTGCAGTAAGGTATCCTTGAGATGTTCCAGTTCACTAGGGAGGCTTTCTTGGTCTGAGATGGCTTTTGCTCTAAGTGCAAGTGTGCTGATGACTGTATTGCGCTGCGATTTATGGTGAAAACTGTTTCCATTAAGATAAAGGTCGGTATGGGTAGGATTCCTATAAACACTGTGGCCCAGACTTCCATCAGGCCTGCGACGAATGAGGATGTCTAGAAATGGTATGCAACCCTCCGTTTCTGTTTCCATGGTGAACTTAATGTTGCTGTGTTGATTGTTGAGAAATTCGTCGGACTTCACCTGGCTGATATCCCGAGAACATCTATATAATATTCGCCGCCAGGAAAGCTTCAATTCTTATTTTAGATTAATGTAATTTAAAATATTAATTTAAAATTTTTGATGTACGTTTTTTTTACTTCGACATCAGGCAAGTGTGGTGCAAATTTCTGTACTCATCTCCTGAGATAGTACAAAAAGGGGAAAAATGTACTTCTAAAGAATACTACTGTACATGCTAGAAACAGTTAAGTAGAATTATAGGCAAAGGCATCCATGGTGGTGGTAAGACATCTTCAATTTTTGGATTATGACCTTCAACCTTGATCATGCATACGTACTGAGTAGCCAGAACCAATTGACGGCTGAGATGTTTGAGTCTGCTCCTAAGAGACTCAATGTCAAACAGGTGCCAATTGAAGATGCGAATTACATTTTACCTTCTATTTGATAATTCCGCCTTTATTTTGTTATCTAGTTAACGGATTAAATAACCCGATAAGTTTACTTAATTAATTTAAATAATTTGAATTAATGGTAGCTATGTCCTAAGCCTGCATTAAGTCTAATGGATGATGTCCCTCGAAGAGCACTCTTCCCGAGAAAGGGATAAGGGGGCGCCATTCATTCACCTTGTGAAACCAAAGAAAACTCAGCAGAACCTAAATTGAACAGGATTCGAACCCGCATGTCACCCAACTATCAATCCAAAGGCTGCAACGTTAATCACTAGGCACGGAGGTTGGGTAGAGACCTATATATAAGTTTACAGATCATATGCTCATGAAATAGGCCTTGCTATACTGCACACCCTTTCCTTTGAATGAATAGTTGCATGTGTTACCTAAAGGTTGTTAGTTCAATATTGAGTGATTATAGTTGAATCTCCAAATAATGTTAATAAAAAAAAATATCAAGTTGGATTTATCAGAAAATTAATTAAACGATTTATTTTTTTCTGATCAGACTAAAAGGAGAAAATGAAAGTAAGGTTTCAAGGAACGTAAAATTAATTATTTTGCCTAATTACAACAGAAACGGAAAATAATGTACTTCATCTTTCTACTTTCTTTCACTTTAATGTTGTTTTTTTTTTTCTTTTCCTTGGAGCTGTTATTGGCATCGAATCAAGATTTACCAATTGTTCCTGAATTATATATACTTTTCTTCTTTTGGATCTTTGTAGATCTCTGAAATTTACCACGAAATGGTTTCATTTACTTCTTTCTTTCATCTTCCTAGTGTGAATCGTCCAATAAACGTGCCACTTTATCACCTCATTTTTCATGGTCTCTCCTCTCCTTGTTCTCTTTCGCTTTTTCTAGTCTTTCGTTTTTTCTTGTTCTGCCAGTGAAATCCTTTCGTTGGTTTCCTAGTGCGTAGTTGAGAAGAAAGAAATGTGTGAAGTAACTAAAAAGTTTAATTGGAATTTTGACATGGCTTCTGAAATTCCTTTCCACTTTTTTATTTCATGCATTTCAGATTAAATACGTGAATGTTAGTCTTACCAGAATATTTATATGTGTTTGCTTCGTAAATTAATCTTGTGTAGAAAAGAAAATTAGAAGGTTTATTAAACTTAATATATTTGTTCAATATATTATATCCAATATTTCATATAATTCTTAATATTTTAGGTAGCTCGTTTGGTTATTCATTCAGAAATAACGGGCGTCCCAAATGTTAGTCAACCCGCACTTTCACAGTACGTAATTGTTAAACTAAAACACATAGAGACATGGTTCTTGCAAGAAATATAGCTGTATATTGGAAAAGTTTAAAGATATTAACAAAGGAAAATCAATCATCAGTCGGGCACGGTTGTAAAAAATGTTACCAGAGTCGGATATTCTTTTTTCAAATTGTGTATATCTCCGCACAAACCTCATTTATGTGACTTCATGGAACATTTCTCAGTGCTAGTAGGAAGTCTGCATAGCTGTACATCGAACATGGCAAAGAAACTTCCAATATGAAAATTTACAAGCTTTGTACAGGAGTTTTAGTAGTGTATTCCGATTTTTTTTTTTTTTTCAATATTAGATTAGACCCGGTTAACAATCTTTTTGGGGAGTGATATTGGGGAATGTGTTTTACCTCTGTCTACCTCACTATGTCATTTTCAACGAGAAAGAACGATGTACGGATTGCAAATTTTAAAGTATATTTCAGCATTCATCCGATTAATTCTTTATTACTTTCTAATGCAATCATCACAGAAACAATTAAGCTCGATTGAGAAAATAAGCTGTTAAACGTTTCAGTTCTGAATGTCAGTTTATATTCTAGTAGTCAGTTTCCTGCATTGCGTTTGTTGCCAACTGTTGGAAGCAGAGCTGAAACGGGTCATCGGGTTATTCAGGTCAAGTTTTGGACCAGACCACAGGGTCAATTCTTCAGGCCTGGTCTGACCCGGTAACAAGATTTCGGTCCGGTGACCTAGTGGGCAAATCAGAGACTTAATTATTTCCCTGTGTTTGAACAGTGTTTCTTTCAGGGGTGATCGGGGCCGGAGGTATCCCTAGTACACGAATAATACGACGCCCCCAAATTGCAGATCATTAAGTTCCCAGATCATTAACTTCATTTTCCCATTTCTACTAGACTCACTCGAAGCAATCACCTATTTTACCTTGATCGACCCAGGCTTTCGATCCAGCGCTCGCTCTTACATAGGTTGCCCACATCCTACAATCATCTACTGATGAACATTGATCTATTTAGTATGGAAACTTTATTTAATTCAGCAGTGACACGCTTTCTATGATCCCGCTAAGTGGTATCTCAACGATACATTTGTTTTCTGTTGTTGTTGTTGTTCTTGTTTCGTTATTGTTTTTATTAATATTAAATATTTCCTCCTCACATTGATAGATGTTCTATTGTAAAATGGCTAGCCAGTTGTATTTAGAATTATGTTAAGATAAAATTAATTTTATGGGCGGTAGCAGCCCTTCCCGTTAGAATTTTGTTGAATAAATAAATATATAGATAAATAAACATTCGTTTCAATGAAGAAGAAAAGTGAGCTTAATAAACATAAGAACAAACACATGTTTGTCGTACAAATGAACGTGAACGAATCATAACGATTAATGTTTCACCTTTTGTAAAATTAATTTCACCAGGGACAGGTCATACTGGTTTTCCAGAAGCCCCAGTTGTCAGTGTTGTTGACCACTTTCAAAAATTAAATTGTACAAATTTTACAATAGCATTAGACGTACCATATTTGACATTAAGGTATGGCGATTAATATAGTCCGTACGCGTAGTTGTCAGCATTGCCATACCGTTGAACCTACACAGAATATATTTGGGATTTAGATACTGGAACAAATTAGAATAACTAATTTGAATTTGAACTTTTAATGGACTTTAGGCATCTATTGATCATACCGGATTAGGGCACGGGAAAGGACTCGGCAAGTTGTCGGCTAGGACCAAAGTTTAATGTGCCTTGCCTGATGTAACTGATGAAAACCCCTGGAAAAATCTCAGTCAGGATGGTCGCCCGGTGGGATCGTACCCATGACATCCCGAATACTATGCCAACTCTGTACCACTGAGCTACGGCGACTCGGTGTCAAGCCATTATATAAACATTCCCAACTGATAGTGTTGCTAACATATTTTACTCACACCGCACTAATGGTCAGGCAATGTGGTAATTTGTTAATATATGAAAATATAGAAAAGATCTATTTACGAGTAGTTTCACATGTTTTTCTTCAATTACGATTATTCCAGAATTTACGACATCTTAAGTTAGAATCTAGTTTTCGCTTATCAATTTCTTACACTCTTTGTAGAAGGTGGAAGAAGAAAGATGGTCTTGTTTCATTTGGTGCACGTACTCTAGTGATAAAAATCGTGGACTGCAAATCAGATTTGGGGAAGTGGTGGTACAGCTTATGGTCATTACTACTAAGAACATTAACTCAGCCTTCCACGCTGTATTCTCATCAGACACACAAAGAGAATCTAACAACCATACTTTGAATTAGGACAAGGCTCGTTACTTTCTTCTCTCGTTCAGAACAGAAACACGTAACGCAGTTGCCTAAGATACGTAATTTTCGAAATGCCGTTTCGTCATTCGTCGGACTGATCAGGTTAATTACTGATTCTTTTATGATTTTTTCGTCAGTACCATAAGACCAAAAGATTAGTAACGGATAGGATGCCACGCGTAACGAGTAATACTATCTAAACTAAGTTCTCATCAAACGGCTCAGGAAGGTTTTCCAACAAACATTCTTTAGTCGGCCTTGCGGGACTGAAATTACTAAATCAGTCTAATGACAAACAAAACCGCACGGCGACATTATAAAACCTATAATTTCTGAACTTATTTAAGTGTGTTGTTATTGTACTGAGTTATAGTAGCTGACGAAGTCTTGGGAAAATCTCAGTCAGAGCGGTCAGCATTTTTTTTTTTTTTTCAAATATTCGCGTCCCAGTCTTGATTCGTTGATAGTATTATTCACCTATATTAAGGCAAGTTTGTGGACTTAACGGTAAACAAGCCTAGTAACTGACAAGACTCGATAAGGGTTTGAGTATTCCTTTATCAGGAAAAGTACCAAGTTCCCCATATGAAGCAAATAACTTGACTCCGTTAGATTGCGTTCTATCAGACATCTCATAGACTAAATCGTAAAATAATACGCACCTGGAAGCATCCAGACTATTTTCTTCCTATGGGAACTATCCCGTACCACAATTGACTATTTCTTATTACCTTAAATTAAGATCACACAGTTAGCAATTAACCATACTGTATAATTCCAGCATTCGACAGTTTATTCGAAATTCCAAAATTAATTTTTCTCGAGGCTAATCTTTAACTATAGATTTAACCACGTATTGAAATCAAGATACA
Source organism: Lepisma saccharinum (assembly GCA_022664845.1). Classification (NCBI taxonomy): domain Eukaryota; kingdom Metazoa; phylum Arthropoda; class Insecta; order Zygentoma; family Lepismatidae; genus Lepisma; species Lepisma saccharinum. The sequence goes on along the minus strand of JAGDQP010001996.1, from coordinate 51,179 downwards.
ACGTTAAATTAACATCATTGTCTAACAGTTTTCATTGCTCTCAAGGCATACCGCATTTTAATTTACATATTCTTGACCAATCATCTGAACACTCATCTTATTAACTTACTTTTCCTTCTTGAAAAAATGCTACAATTGCTTACGTGACGCAAGTAGACGTTGTAACGTAAAACGCTAATAAAGTATGTCGACTCTTCTACTTCACTATCTAATGTTACACTTCAGATTAAGTGCACATCAAATACAGCCTTGCACCACCTCGCACCCCAACATACACCAGGGTAAGGCACCGGACAGAATATTTAGCCCCGCCCGTTACCAAGACCCCAAAGCAGGTCAACGCGCAAGAAGACTGTCCAAAGGCCCTATTTGGATTATCACCAGACATACCTTAACACATTCTGGGACAAATGTAATTATCCTCCTTTGGACTTTTTAATTCCCTGCGAGTAAGAGTTTCACTTACCTGAAGAGGACAGCTTGGTTTTTGAATAATAGCACTTGCACTTTCAATGAACCATTTACGCGATTTTTTGTAAAACTCACATAATAACAGAAAGGTAACAAAACTACAACTTTAACAACTATTAACATACACGAATTCATGCAACAAATACTAAATACATAACCAAAACATTAAATGTACTTTCGTTACTCTCCCCTTTGCAACAGCTGATAATAATAATAATAATTTTATTAGTCGTTAGACAACTATTTACAGTTGTAACAGACTTCATCATAAAAAGAATACAATGAAATATAGAATTATACAATAAGAGTTAAGATTATACAATATGTACGTAGTTTAATAATGGTCCCTTATATAAGTTTCAAATTCACCTACGCTATACTGGCAACTGTTTTTAGCACATTTTTAATGTATCTGTCAAACCTTTCCTGATTCATATCTCGAATAAATGACGGTAACAAATTAAAATATTTCATTCCAGAGTACCTACAACTTTGTTTTCGTCTTACGTGGTCTTACATACGGCGTATCTATGTTATCTTTTTGACTTGTGTTATAGTAATGGATATCGGTACGTATTGTAATTTGAGCATAGTTTTCTTTAACATACATTAAACTTTGATATACAAATATCGATGGTACGGTCATTATTTTTATATTCACTATATAATTGTTTAGAAGATACCCTATCAAACACACGCTTTATACATCCAACCGCTTTCTTTTGCCATTTAAATACATTTAAAGCACCTGTAGAATTCCCCCAAAATAAGTTACCATATAGTAGATGGGGATGAAAAAAAGCATAATACGCATAGATCAATAGATCTTCTACAGATGTCTTTAACTTTCGAAGCAGATATAAAACTCTAGCAAGTTATTTACACATTTCATCAGTATGTCTATTCCAATTTAGTTTTGCATCCATATGTATACCCAAAAGTTTGATAAATTCAATATTATTATCATTAACATTTTCATGGTTTAAATTGAAATAGAGTGCAACAGTTTTTGCAGCTTTCAAGATTAGTTCATTATGCAAAAAACAACTTGAGGACGCTATTATCATTTCTTCATTTTCTTTCCTTGTAGTGACTTTGTGCTTTCTGCATTTGTAATAAAGGTGGTACCATCAGCATACAAAACAGATGTATGTGGTAAACAACTAGGCAGATCATTCATATATACAATATAGAGAAAAGGACCAAGAACCGAGCCCTGGGGTACTCAGTTTGTATGATTAGTTCTTCTGGCTTTACATTCTTAATTTTAACAATTTAACGTGTGTCTGACGACAATTTGACGAAGATTAATACGTTTTAATTAAATTGAGTTCATTACTCTGGATACCATAAAAATGTAATTTGGAAACTAGAATCTCATGTGAGACAGTATCAAATGAACTGGAGTGAAATGGCTACCAAAACGAAATTTCCATAGAATACACAACCTAAACGGCTGGAGCTAGGATAGCGAAATTTGGTATAATAGAACACCATTATTAAAGTATTTAACAATGTCTCCAAAGACGCCATTTTGGATCCAAAATCGCCTCCAACATGAAATTTCCATAGAATACACAGCCTAAACGGCTGGAGCTAGAAAAACGAAATACAGTATGACGGTCCATTATCATTAATAGGTTACGAAAATATTATAAAGTGTCTCCAAAGACACAATCTTGGAATCAAAATGGCGGACCTCATAATCCATTTTCCACACCGTTTGACCTAGAGATATGAAATTTGGCATAAATGTACATTATCAAGAGTAGTTTAGGAAAACATGACAACATTTTGAAAACGTCGCCATCTTGGGTTCAAAATGGCAGACCAGAAAACATTTTCCGCACCGTTGGAGATAGAGAAATGAAATATGATAAATGAAGGTGTACCATCACGATTAGATCATGACAATATTTGAAAACATTAAGAATTTTGCCATCTTTGATCCACAATGGCCGCCCAAAGCCCATTTTCCAAACCACTGAAGCTAGATAAACGAAATTTGGTTTGAAGGTGTCCCGTCACGAGTAGGTTACAGGAGCGAAGCCCCCCTGCGGTATGGACGATCTGCACCATGGAGGCCAACCCCCCAAGAGTCTAGTTACGATAAAGGGGCGCAACGAAGCGTCCGGAACTGCAATACCACCTATGTGGATTTTTTTTAAACTTTTCATGTTTTGGTACCAGTTTATAGTTTTGTGTACTGTGCATACTGTAGAAAAACCCACGTGGAAACAACTTCTACTTTTTGAGGTATAGCAGCTTTTTACTACCTAAATTGTATTCCAGACTTTAGTCCAGAAACCGACTTTTTGCTCTTCATGAAAAATTCATAGTTTGCCACATAGGGGTATTGCAGTTCCGACAATGATATTATACACGTAGAAAAAGCTGTGTAAACCGAGCAAAAACACCAGAGGTGTAAAAAGTTCGGCCAACTTCTTCAGCCCTAAAATGTGGTGAAATCGAAGATGGATAAGCCACGTTCCTCGGCGACAGCATGTAAGAGGAATACTGGAAGTTGGTGCGAGGTGGGCAAGGTTCATGATCTTCAAACCATAAGACTGGTGGCGGCTCTAAACTCACCACCACCAAACCTGACTCGAACATAATGAACCTTCCATCTCGCGCCGTACTCCAGTGTTTCTGCGTATCCCACAAAGTTTTGCGCGTCACAAACCGTCAGCACTGCCAGAAGCATGTTATACAGGAACAAGAGTTTTGGGTGAAATAAGCGATTTCGAGGCCCTGTAAAAAAATGTTAAAGATAGGACTATGAGCTTTCAAAGTTAAGGAGATATGGCAAATATGTGCAGGTGTGCAAAATTTCATATTCGTAGCTTGAAGCTTATTCGAGTTGTGGACCCCTGAAATTGCGTATTTTAGGTTTACTGATTCATACACTCACTCATATTGTTTAGGGTGTTCGGGATAAGCTAGAAATATGAATTTTCTCATGAAGGTTGAGGATGATAAATAGGTAAAGGAAAAAAATGCCATCATTTTAAAAGTCGCCATCTTGTATCCAATGGCAGTCAAACGTAAAATTTCAAAGAATGGAATTTGAATGCCATCCAGCCTGAATGGAAGAAGCTAGAAAACAGAAATTTGGTATGAAGGTCATCTTTAGCAGGTTAAGGAAGTTCAGCCAAGTTCTTCTGCTCTAAAAAGTGGTGAAATAAAGGACGGATGAGGCAAGTTCCTTGGCGACAGCATGCAAGAGGAACACTAGAACTTGGTGCAAGGTGGCAAGGTTCATGATCTTAAAGCCATAAGGCTGGTGGCTGCCCTAAAATCCACCATGCCCTCGACCACCAACCTAAGGCTCGAAGTCGAACATTATGGACCTTGCCCCCTCGTGCCAAGTTCCCGTGTTCCTCTTACATGCTGTCGCCAAGGAACTTGGTTCATATGTCCTCCATTTCACCACTCTTTAAGGCAGAAGAACTTGGCTGAACTTTTTGCAACTATGGTGCTTTTGCTCGGATTTTATAATATAGCCTAATTACTTTCTCCCTCAATTCAGCCAGTTTCGTTGTATACCAATTTAGATACAGTTTATTCTGCTTTGACATACCCTCATTAACAGCTTTAACCTTTCTTGGACAACATTTATTCAACCTGTTAGATATATTCCACACAAAAAAATTCCAAGCTTCAGATACATATTAAAACTTATAACTTCATGTACATCAAGTTCATTTAGCTTAGCCCTTACAAGTAAATTATCCGAAGTGAGGACTCGAGTTGCTCATCAAGTGATACCTTAAATTGAAGCTAGTCACGAGTATAGTACACCTGTGAAATCCTAGCTGCAGAGCTCCAGAAATAAAAAGATTATGGCGGGTCAAAGTTCAAATAGAAAGCGAATTTAGCTGTTTGTGATGTCCATGTTTTGCTGATTATCCCGATGGTAATACGTCATAAGTTGCTCCCAATTAATGTAATGTGTAGAATGATATCACTCTCTCTGGCTGATCTCCCGTTTTCTGTTATTCGTGTATGAATGTCCTTGTGCATGTTTGCTCATATTATTGATGTCAATAAAAGTTATTTTTTCTTTTCGTTCCAGAAAATGGAAGCAGGTGCTATCGTTTATGCTCTATATGAGAAATATGGATTTGTTAATAGGAGAATGAATAGGTATGAAGATTCATTGTACAAACAAATAGTGGAGATACTTGAGGACAAGATGGACATCATAGAAGAAGTTAGAACTCTTGGATTTGCTGGTGACAGTGATGAAAGCGATGATGGAGACTACGGTGATGACGTCTTTGATGAAATGCCAAGTACATCGCAAGGTTCTCAAACACATCAAGTGTCTTCGACACCTGTAGGTTCTTCAGGTGAAGAATATCAGCTTTCGCCAAAAAAACAAAAACACATCTTGGACGATGATTATAAAGAAGCAGCTTACATGTTTTGGACACAATGAGAACCCGGAAAAGAAACGAAGGAAATTTTCACCTGTCAAGTTACAGTATAGATTAATTCAATCGAAAAACATCCTCTTTGAATATGAGAAAAAAGGCAAAAACCAAGTTATAAGAAACTTAATGCAGCAGTTCACGATAAATTCAAAGAAATGGTCGAGAGATGTGCAATTATACACGACAGGACTCTTCGCTTTTGTTCTCTTCAGATAAATAAAGAGCTAGATCCGGATAATACTCTACAATTCAAGGCATCTCGTCACTGGCTGTCTAATTTTGAAAAGAGAAACAATATCGTCAGTCGTTCTATCACTCATAGGGTTAGCAAAACGTGGAAATCAAAAGAGGCTGAATCACATCACTTATCTACGACATTTATTACGTCCATGAAAGAACTTATTTTACTAGAAGACCTGAATCCTCGTCAAGAATTCAATGCTGATCAAAGTCGATTTGACAAGGAACTCCATGCATACAGGCCTCATAGGACTAAAGGTACGGTGGTTGTAAGAGGTGCATTTGGATCAGTCAGTACTACTACTCATTCATATATGATCATGCCGGTTATTTCCATGGATGGTGAAATATTGCGTCCGATGTACGTTCTTGTATCTGAATCCAGTGGTCAATTTCCAGGAAATAAGCAAAAAGATCCCGATAACACAGTGTCCCATCCAGGAAAGACTGCAAACATGAACAAAAGTGATTTAAAAGAGTTTTATTCTGTATTCTGGAATAGCCTGCCTGCCGATCGTGGTAAAGTCTTGATTTTGCTGGATTCATGGAGTACAAATAAGGATGATAACGTATCAAATGAATTATGCCCTAATCATATAACACTGTTCAAACGTGTAATTCCTGGTGGTTGCACTGGTTTCATTCAACCACTTGATGTTTACTTCTTCCGTCCATATAAATCATTTATCAGGTTCATTACTGACACAGTTATCGCTTCCTCGGAAATTAATCTCTGGCATCGGGATAACATTTTACGAATGCAGTCCTTCACTCTCTTGCAATTCAGCGCCTCACGATTTCGTAACATGATCAGGTTTGCGTTTTACAAAAGCGGCTACTTGGATGAGGAGCCCGAGCCCTGGATGTCTCCATTGGATTATTGTTTTGATTCTAATATACGTGACGAGTGTTACAAGACCTGATGTGAGAACATCTCTTTTGTCAAGTGTGCTCATTGTGAGCAAAGCATCTGCTTATCACACGCCTTCATTAACGACTTACATATTGATTGTATCAATGTGTAGTACTTTGTACGTGCCTCTTTCCTTTAAATGAATCGCATTTCAGTTCAAACCCATGTCCTTCTGACTTTTGTTCTGTATTTCATTGTGACTTGTTTCAATACAATTCGCTTTCTCTTTGAACTTTGACCCGCCATAACCCTTTTATTTCTGGAGCTCTGCAGCTAGGATTTCACAGGTGTACTATACTCGTCACTAGCTTCAATTTAATGTAGCACTTGATGAGCAACTCGAATCCTCACTTCGGGTACTTTGCTTGTTAGTAACATTATATTAGTTTCATTTAACAGTCTATAACTTATTTGTTTAGTCGTAATTTTATCGTTTCGTGTAATAGTAATAGTAAGCCAGAGACCTCTGTGATCTGATAAGTACGGTTCTATAACACCACAATCTAACTCAGGTTTCTACATATTGGTAAAAGCATTATCTAGGCATGATTTCTTCCTTGTTGGTTGATTATTGATATAATAATAGTCTAGAGATCTGAGCGTGTCACAAAATACATTTTTGTGTGAGTATAATTTAGTATATTAATGCTTATATCCTCCATATATACAACCTTATAATGCTTATGTCTTTCAATATATTTTGTAATTTTTTCCCATTGCGTTATGAACATACTAGCATGAAAGTAAAAAGTTCGATATATGGATAAAACTATTAACCTTATAGTACTAAACATTATACCAGTTACCTCAAATACTTCATCCATACAATAATTATTATCATCTAAGATTTTGTAGTTAGTTATATCAGATTTGACGTAAATAACAACTCCTCTATGGGTAAGTGTTTTTCTGCCGTATACCGTATTGTAGCTAGCTTGTAATTTGCAGGTATACACAGATTAATTTCGTCTTTCACTAGCCAGTGTTCATTAACGCACAGAATATGACAAGAAAATTCGCCTAAAAGTATATCTAATTCAGAGAGCTTATTTCTAATGGATTGTAAATTAAGATGTAAAAGTAGGATGGGTTTAACAGGCATAGTATCCAGATTTATATTATTGGTTGGGTTATTTCGAATTTCGTTTGCAAGATCTTGTAAGTTATACTGCAATGGGTGTGCTAAGTTTGATTTATTTATCTGACTCCATATTTACATTCACCAATCTATGAAGCCAGATTCTCCATCCTGTTTCCCTGTTCACGCCCGTGCATTTCTATTACCCTTCGGTTCATATCAGCATATAGTTTCTGTGCTACCTTTAATATTTCTGTACTTATATATCTCTTACCTATATTATTAAGATGGAAATCATGATTGTGTAGAATCTTCTACCAATATGACTGAAGTTCACCAGATAAACATTTTTAAGATGCTTAGCTAACCTATAGATTTCTTCGTTCACGCGTTCGTTCAAGATCGTTCAAGTCCATACCTTTACAATCATGTGGGAGTTCCTTACTTATGTCCGTAAAAATTGCTCCTGCTTTTATAGTACTAGTTATTTGGGTCCGCTACGTTTCGGCGCCTCCATTTCGACGCAGCCGTTTCGGCGCCACCATTTTGGCACAGGCTACGTTTCGGTGCCAGTTCAGTTCGGCGCCAAAGTGAGGAAAACGGAAATTATAACATACCTTATGACATAGTGATGTACTTTTTACTTTTACTGTCCCCTGACATCATTTGATGATCAATGAAGTACTACATTATTTCGTGTACTCTGCTTCTAACTGCTTCTGACAAAGTTTTGAAGCATTATTTAAGTTTGCACGGTCTGAGCCAAAGATGCCTAAATGACTTAAGCGCATGGAACTTGTCTGTCATGTACAAGGGTGTTAATAAGATATATTGCTTTCCTAATGTAAATAGAAAGTTTTTGTACATTTTTAACGTAAGAACCTTTACTTTTGCTAAACCTTAACAAGAAATGCATAAGATGGGCTAAGTAGTGAATATTCGAGATGAAAAAAAATCGTCAACAAAGTCATTTTTGGGACTATTCCTGACAAAGTTTTGAAGCATTATTTAAGTTTCCATGGTTTGAGCAAAGACGCCTAAGGGCCATAAGAGGACAGAATGTTTCTCTCGTGTACAAGGGTGCTAATGAGATGTGGGTTGCATTCGTATAAAAAATAGATAAATTAGTTAAAATGGTAGTTCAACCTTGACCTGAGATTAGACATCAACATCGACTTCGCAGTCGGATTTAAACCTTGACCTCCAACCTTGCCGTTTAAGATGACGTTCTTATCTGCTTTTTTATATAAAAAAAGTGTTCCAAAGGTATGGAGAATGCATTGTAATTAAATATGAAATTTATTTTCTTTAAATATAAAATAATAAATTACGAAATTGCGTCATTACGAAATTACGAGTAGCTGCCTGAATCATGCTCCTCCCTAGTTATGTCCTTGTTATAGCTCATCCTGTTTATGTTGTAAATAAATAAATAAATCCATTTTCCGCCAAAAAATACTTCATAATTAAAATAATTGAAAAAAAAAAATGTTTTTCAAGTGCTTACTAAAGTTTAAACGTCTCGTTACATTTCTTCCATGAACATAGCCCCTGGATCTGTTCTCCTGTCGCATCTTTTGGACGAAGTTTTAATACCTCTTTAATACAATAGCTTCCCTGGTGTGATTCTTTGTTAAAGCTCTGGCGCCGAAACGTTACTGCGCCGAACCGGAGGCGCCGAACTGATCGGGTCCCTAGTTATTTTGCTATTGTTTTGATTAATAATGTTTTGTGTTACTCTTTTTCCTTGACTATCTGTGTAGAACTTAATTACTACAGTGTTAACTGATACATCATTTCGTTTACCAGTTTCTTTGCTTAGTAGAAACTCACTTTCCGTTCTGCTATTTGATTCATTTAACAAGTCCTCCTCAGAGACCTGAACACAGTTATTTTGGATTTGTTCACTGTTACTTCTTCTTTACTGATTTCAGAATTTTTCTACTCTTAGTCACTGCACTCCATATACCTCTTGAGGTATCACTAATTTTTCCAGGCAGAGGTGTCCAAACATTGTATGTAATAAAATCACTACTATTTGTATTAGCACTCTCTAATATTACTAGTTGTTGTTGAAGAATGGTATTTGCAGCCCTCAACGACTCAATTTCTTCCGTCTGTTTCTGAATAACATTTTCTATCTCTTCCTGTTTCTCACTATTTATCTTACCTTGCATTGTTTCATAGTTGACCGTATTCTACTTACCTACACATAGCTTACATACCCATGTTAGTTGGGGGTCTTCGTCTTTCCTAATTTCAAAAGATTTAGAAAAGTGATACCATTTATCACAGTAATAACATATATCATTTCTAACAACCTGCGTGCATTTTCCATATTTAATATGTAATAGTACTTTCGTTTGTCTTGAGCATGAAATAGCTACATCTACCTTACCCGACGTTATTATTAGACATTAACTAACACTTGTGAAAATTTGTCTACATTAGACAGATATATGCTTGTGAGCAGACTCCTGCTGTTTAAAGGTTAAACTGCTAATGAATGGTTTCCGTAGCCAATAAGTTAACTTATTAAAGAAAAGCAATATTATGATATGTCGAACCTGTGCATATTAAACTGCAGCGATAGTTTTGCAGAAAATAGCATTTGTATGAAACACACTTGTTATACATAGCATGTACCTTATGCACCCTTGTACATGAACTTGCATGAAGTCACTGTTAACAAATATTGTATTGAAATTTTTCGGCTAAATAGTAGAACTATACATGAACATACAATTAAAAATTATTCATCACTTCTTTCTTTCGATCAAGAAAAATGTGTATGTCAAAATACCGTTAGTTATTCAAATAACAAATCACATCTAGCTTTGTTTTAAAAAGAACCAAAGAAATAATGCTTCCAATACTGCAGTCATTCACAGAGGGGAAAAAACTCAACATATCTGTTTGGTTCCTGCAACACCTTTACTACCCTCTTCGAAGCTCTCTATAACTTAATGCCGACAAACTATAAATACGAAATTAACATTATAAGTTCTTCTGACATGTCCTACCCGTGTACATTAAACTTCAGCGACAGTTTTTACGGAATATCCAGAACGGTCTTTTGATTCTTGTGTACTGCTCAGACAGTTTCCAGGTATTGTATTTTATCTTGTAAAATTAGAAAAAAAAAGTTCTGGTGGATTTATTTCCTTCTTCCAACTAATGGAAAAAGTGACTGCGCAGTTTTAAGCGGTGAGACGTAAGTATGGAAAAATCGACCAGATAAATGAAGAAAAACGTAATAAAAACCTTCAAATGAACGATATTTGCAAGAAATATATGCACAATGAACTCTAAAGCTACAAGTACTAAATTCAGATTTATTCGTTCTACCCACTGACAGAAATTTCACGTTAGGAATCTTGAAGGAAAAAAAGTTCTTCATGAAAGCTCGCATCAAATTCTACCAAAGAATCTTGGCCCAAAATTTGATCCGTGTGAGATATTTGAGTCTTTGTGAAAACTATCACTAGTACTACAAATGACCACGGGAAATTTTGGGTTCATAAAATTAAATGGCCTAAAAAGTTTCCCGTTCCACTGTGTGATTCACCATGGCGTTTATTTAAAAGTACCATGCTTGGAAATAGTAGTACTTGCCGAGTAACTCTCAATAACATTACTTGCTACACAAGTTAATCAATATAAATACCATAAATGCAGAAAGAGTTTGCCAGAATACCCACGAAATACAGAAATCACTACGAATTTCAAACAAGTAACACGAATCCAGAAAACAGGCGCATTAAGGTGACTTTTTATGCGAACGCTACTTGCGGTTAAGTTGTGGACATATTAAATATATTAAATATTCACCATTAAATACAATAAAGTTACAACGACAAAATATTTCAATATCAAGAAAATCTTTAAGATGGCGTCGATTGCGAGCACATGTTCGGCAACGAATCAAATGTCCATCCATGCACTAAAACGGGTCGAATCCAATATCACCATCTAAAAATGTACTACTACTACAGCTTACATTAATATTTATTTATACCTTACCAGGGCACTTCAGACTTTATACTTTAAAGTCACACACTTAAAAAGAATCTTTACATGCCAAAAGATTACGAGACAAGATACAATCTTGCAGGTCGAAAAAATGTCAATCGTCTCTGTCTTTACCGTTTATAACAACTGGCGGTAACAGCCGCTCAGTTGCTGAAGAAAGCTGCAGATTGCAGCACGGGCAGTGGCGCGAGAACAAATGAAGACTGTACGCGTCACAATAGCGTGAGGAGTATTTCAGCGGAAAATTGTTAAAACGTTACACAACCAGCAAACTTCTTCTGACAGAGAGAAAAATGAATGAATGAAAGAAAGAAAATTAGAATGTCGTAACACTACATAAATAATTTTTCAAGTCCAAGTAACAAAGGATTTCATTCAAATGTGCACCTTAAACATTTAGTTATACTCCTGACTTGGATACTTGGCTCTCACGGACACCATGAATACATACACATTTCATAATACTTTATTGAATATTTGTACTACACATCTTTATTTATAAAATGTCCTTTCCCCACATAGAATAGGTATATTCTAGCGTTGTGCTACAAATGTCCCAGTTGGGACATTAGAATAAGCGTAGGGTGCCTTAAGATGCCTCTGGTGTCTTAAGATACCTCTGGTACATGTGTAGAAGATCGTATGAATGAATAACAGAATGTGCAAGATAAGCTAATTTACTGAAAATATTGGTTAGTAGATATATCCTACCAATATATGAAGGATGGTTTATTTCTTTTCGGAGTATTTACGAAATATTACAGTTAAATTCCTGAAATTACAAACCGTATGGTCTTTCAGTAGTTTCGAAAACAAATTATAGGAATATTCTTGCATCATTCTAAATGTTTCTGAAATCTAAGTGAGAAATTTCTGGTATATTCATCCCTTTGAATGGCCTTGCTTTTATTTTTCTTGTCCCGAATATTCTCCTGAATTCATATCCGATTTATATAATTCTCTGGACTATTTTTTTACTTTCCGACTTGGTATTTAATTTCATTATTTATAAACATAAAATATTGCGATTAGGAATTATGTATGTAGAATTTAGGTTAATAGTATCGTTAATTTAATCGAAGTAAAACGTAGTATTATTGAATATATGTTTATGCTTTTGTGTATGGATATTTTGGCAATAAGAAATAAGATTCTCTTTGACAGATAATGGTCCAAGATATAAGAGTAAGTTGAAAGTATACCTCAGATGTTATTCTGTTAGCTCAAATTTATCGCTGATGAGTACATGATTTATTAGTTTATGCACAAACAATATTAGTTAAAATATCTTGAGCATGCAATGACGTCATATAACGTGAGTAGTTTGGTATGCACATAACGAGACATGAAAAAGTGCTTTACAATATTATTATTATTATAGAAACGTAAGTATTTATCTAACCGGAACTCAACAAGCCGTGCTTTGAACTTTCTCTATAAAAGAAAAAATGTACAGATAGAGGGAGAAAGTACAAAGTAGTGACGAAAGGCGAAAGAAGGAGTAACTATAGAGTAGATGTATATTCATGTTATTGATTTACTGTCACTAAGGAGAAGATAAATTGTTGCTTCTGTATGTCACCCATTGGTCACATTGACGTTGTGTAACGCACTCAATACATGTTTCAAAAAGAAATAGTAATAATAGTAAGAATAAAGAGAGAAAAGAAAGAAAGAAAGGCAGGAACTCCCACTACTACCTTCCGACCTAAACCAAAGCAAGGCAACTTTTCATAAAGCCCAATGTTATACGAGGGTGTCTTTGTGTCTACGTGACACGATGAAAGAAAGCCACAGGGAGAGAGAAAGAGTAAAGATGAGTGACAGACATGCAAGCAAGTAAATCCTGTTGAAAGGCCAATGAGGAAAAACTAACTAAAATCATAATGGAAAAAAAATAGGAGGGTATGTTTATGATTTTTCTCCAACGCCTCATTTCACCCCGCCTTTCGATCTCTAAACAAGGAAGAATAGGGGCTAGAGAAGAACGAAACGTTTCTGTGAAGAAATGGTGCTGAAAAGCTCATTAAATAGTAAACTATGCATTGCTCCCCCAAATTTTGAAAAGTTCTGGATTAAATTTACGCATGCGCAGTTTCTATGTTCACGACCTGGAAGTGACCGGTCAAGATGATGAAAGAGGAGTAGGAGGAATGGAAGGAGGTTACGCACAAGTCTCTGACATGAAGATTGATTGCACAGATAGAGTAATTAAGATAGTTAAGCTTTAATCTTCGCTCTCCTTATCCTTCTCTCCTTCATGGCCATATTTTTGTTTCGTTTTTCTTCTTTGTGAAATTCTTTTCCCCTTCCGTGTCTTCTCGGTGGTTCTTTAACTGTTCGATTGCTTATTGTTCATGAATGTTAACAAAGGATCCGTGTCATGATCTACTCTATCTATCGTTTTCTCCCCCTACGTACTAGGGAGAGTACGGTGAAATATACTTTGATATTGTGAAGACAGGTTAAATTTGTAAACAAGAAATATTAATCCAAAACATGCAAAAATGGGGTGGTTTTTTTTTCAATTGTAATCGTACTTAAGATTAATTGTTTTATCTTTTTATAGTAATATGAAATATTAAGAGGATTAAATTATTGAACGTTTATTTCTTTCATTGTAGGAGCGGGGATTCATTTCATTAAAGGTAAAATGATTCGAAAGACAGGCGGTAATCTCCCTAATTAGACCACAGAGATTATATTTAAAATTGCAAGTTTTTACTTGACCTTTTTGCTACCAAAACTATTTAGATTGCAATCTAAAATAACGCAATGAAACAAATATAATGGCGCAATACGACTGGAAAATGGAGGCATTTGTTTAATAGCATAATGAAGAATACCACAGACTACGGTCCACTGCATACTATAACAATAAAGAACTCACGATGGCTAAAACCTAAATACTATAAATAAAATTTTATTCAATGACCCTTGAAGAAGGACAGGTCATGTAACTCACGAGACTTTATATAGAGCGTCCGAGGACCTAAAACTGTGCATGCGCAAAGATCTTGGCGTGGAGTGGAAATTGTGATTGTCGCATGGGGGAAAAAACAAACATCCATCCTCGTTGGGAAACTGAAGGAAAATTATTTCGAGAAATCAGATCATTACAGGATGTTGCTGATCTCCAAAATTTTATCTCTGACCTCTTGGACTGGTGTAATGCGTGGAATTTGAAAATAAATTCCTCAAACTCTTTTTTCTTACTATTTCTTTGAAGAAAAATTAAATCCCATCTGCATATTTCATTAAAGATAATCCTATTACTATTGTTAGCGCTTGACAGGACCTTGGAGTAATATTTGACGAAAGAAAATACTTGCCGATCACGTGACCTCTATAACTAACAGTTCTATGCGTTTACTTGGTCTTCTTTATAGAATTACAGAAATTAAGGACATTCATTCATTGAGTATGTTCTACAAAACCGTCATCCACCTAAATTTGAATATTCCTCCACAATTTGGAACATGGCTAGTATTTCTAATATTTCTCGTATCTTTCTGTTCTGATTTTTTTTTTTTTTTTTTTTTTTGGAGTCAAATGAAGCAAATTATTATCCGTTCTTGGCTTCCACGTTCCCTCTTCTAGTCGCAAGCTGGCAGATATGAAGTGCTTATAAAAGATACTTAAAAGGAAATCTTAGAACTGGAGAGTTAATATCTAAATTTTACTGCCGCGTACTATGAATAACAACAAATAATAACCTGCTTTATTGTACCATGCCTAGGTTAAGTATACTTCAGTGATCCTTATTATATAGACTGGTAATTATGTATAATAATCTGAACAAAAAACACCAGAGGTGCGAAAAGTTCAGCCAGATTTTTTAACCCTAAAAAGTCGTGAAATGAAGGATGGATGAGCCAAGTTCCTTGGCGACAGCATGTAAGAGGAACACTGGAAGTTGGTGCTAGGTTGCAAGGTTTATGATCTTCGAGCCTTAGGGTTGGTGGTAGTGGGCGTGGTAGGTTTTAGGACCACCACCAGCCTTATGGCTCGAACATCATGAACCTTGCCATCTCGCGCCAACTTCCAGTGTTCGTCTTACATGCTGTCGCCAGGGAATTTGGCTCATCTATCCTCAATTTCACCACTTTTTAGAACTGAAGAACTTGGTTGAATCTTTTGCATCTATGGTGTTTTTGCTCGGATTTCACAGGTTTTTGTGCGTGTATAATATATATATATATATACACTCGCTTTGCTTCGCTGGGGTCTCTGTTCCCAGACTCCCGTGGGGAGCTGCACCCCAACTTGGAAAGTTTGGGGGCTGCCCCTCCATTATCGTACCCAGGCTATCCATAGGACTGCGCCCTCATGGTACAGATCTGCGGTTTGGAAAATAGGGTTTGGGCGGCCATTTTGGATTAAAGATAGCGACTTATTTTTAACGTTTTCTTATATTATCGTGACCTACTTGTGATCGTACACCTTCATAACAAATTTCATTTCTCTAGCTCGAACAGTGTGGAAAATGTTTTTTGGGCGGCCATTTTGAATTTAAAATGGCGACGTTTTCAAAATGTAATATTTTCCTAAGCTACTCTTGATAATACACCTGTTGCTAAATTTCGTATCTCTAGCTCCAGCGGTGTGGAAAATGGATTTATGAAGTCCGCCATTTTGGATCTAAGATGGAATCTTTGGAGACATTTTGTAATGTTTTCTCAACCTATTAATTTTGATGTATCGTCATACTAAATTTCGTTTCCCCAGTCGTTTAGGCTGTGTAATCTATGGAAATTTCATTTTGTCGGCCATCTTGGATCCAAGATGGCAACTTTTTCAACATTTGCAATCTTTTATTAACCTACTAGTGATGCCTACCTTCATGCCAAATTTCGTTTTTTTAGTTTTAGCCGTTTAGACTGTGCATTCTTTAAAATTTTACGTTTCGCGGCCATTTTGGATCTAAGATGGCGACGTTTTCAAAATTTCGGAGCTTTCCCGTTACCTACTTTTCATCCTCCATCTTCATGCCAAATTTCATGTTTCTAGCTTATATCGAAAGCCTTAAACAATATGATGAGTGAATGAGTCAGCCTAAAATACGTAATTTCAGGGGTCCTTAACTCGAATATGCTTCAAACTACGAATATGAAATTTTGCACCTTCACGTATTTGCCATATCTCCTTAACTACGAAAGCTCATATTCCTATCTTTGACATCATTTTTCTTACGGGGACTCGAAATCTTCGAAATCGCCATAAACTCTTGTACAAACCTGTATAACATGCTTCTGGCAGTGCTGACGTTTTGTGATGAGCGTAACTTGGCTTCATGCACTGCCTTCCATGCTGATTTTGATTCAAATATTTATATTTTGATCTGAAAACACTTTTCGTCGACGTCGAGACCTAAATACCAATATTTGAGTTATTCCGCTTGGGTATTATAATCGTCATGTTTTTTATATTACATGCTCTGTTATCTGTCGTTTTATAATTTAATTTAATGTTATTTAGTTTAAATGTAAAATGGCAATTCCAGCTGTATCTGAAACTTAGTAAATAAATAAATAAAATAAAAGAGGTCGTTGGAAGGACAATCGTTAACGTTTTCTTCGAAATTTCGTGATGAAAACTTTCTTAATCTTACCTAGGATAGAATCAAATGTCAAACTTGCGGGTTACAAAAGATATAGATTAACTTATTGAGGTATAAGAATAATTCAAATTTACATATCAAGTACATACGTATGTTTTTCAAACTCTTATAATTAAATACGACCTCGATTCATAGGGAACAAGTCCTATGTAGCGAGGTCATTAAAACTGTAGATAAAAATTATTATTTTTCAATGTTTTTCACTACATTATACATTATTGTATATTTACGACACTACATCTCGCTCTAAAAGAATCTATTATTGACATATTTTTTGTACACAGATTTTTCTAATTTAAAATAGGGGGTAGTTCAAGATCTAGATCAGTTTTGTGGACAATGTTAGAGTGTCAGTGCATAAAAGAAAGCACTAACTCACATCAGTACTTCGTTCGCCCCATGATATCAAGCCTATCTCTGCTGCCATATGTTGGCTATTTATGAACTTTAAAGATAGGTATGACCTTTGTAACGACCCAGAGATATCACGGTAGTGCAAGGAGTAATGATACTTTGTATTGTTATCGCTATATAGAACTGGCGCTTCTATAATAAGTCCTTCATGTCGGTGACGAAACCTGAATCTCAACAACAGTGATCGTAAATCTTCCTTAGTTCGCAAGAAGGATGAAGGACAAATAATGTATTGTTTCATTTCTTTATTATTATTATTATTATTATTATTATTATTATTATTATTATTATT